>NW_024121987.1:1450576-1653088 GCF_016745375.1 Pimephales promelas
TAAACGAAAGCCTGAAATCATCTCAACAGAGCGCTTTTAATATTTTCCTGCAGTGGTTCAAAACAGAACGGCTTTTCCAACGTGCGTGCGTTTCCACTTGGCAACCGTACTTCAATGTTCCCTACAGGAATTCACAAGCACAAATATAAGTCAGAGACACACAGTCATCATCGGCACATGTCCTTGTGCTGGAGCAGCTCGCTCTGGTTTGGAACTGCATAATGTGGCCGAGTGGAAAGCAGGCGGACGTCAGAGTTCAGACCACTGCAAGGCCGTCCAGCAGAACTGGACTATCACATACTGCTAGACTAGACTCCCGGAAGAGAGAGAGGGATGCTAAGTCTTCTCATATGAATCCCAAACTGAAATATTTATTAAGACATTGCTATGGGTTGTTCCCTTTCTCCTCTGCAGGGTAATGCAGCTCCTCTTGAAGACATACACACACCTTTTCTCTATCATTTACTCATAAACACACATTGCTGGCATGTGCGCATGAAGACGTCAGCTCTCATAGATATTGACAGTGAGTTTTTTTCATTATACACAGCAGTCTGGAGAGCAACTTCCTCTATTCACCACACCAACACTGATGAAACGCCTCAGAAATGGACGAGGTGTTGAAATCTCAGATTCACACTCACTGATGGCTATTTCATAGATTTTTTTTCCTCTTACTGACTGTGTGTGTTAAAAAAACAACTTCATCTGGGCAACACCACAGCATTCTGTCCTGAGTGAGAATTTATTAAGGAATTTAAAAAGAGTAATTAAGAGAATTTGTTTACAAAGAGAGGGAAAGTGAGAGGTACGAAGGTTTTAAAGCTGACTTCATGCTAATAGTGCAGATAATAATACCTCAACGTGCTGTGTGTGTGTGTGTGTGTGTGTGAAGGTAGCCTCTGAAGTGTGTTGACAGCTCACACACCGCTACAGAGTCAACGACAGTAAATGACAGCACAAGGAGTGTGACGATATGTGACGTGGCCGTCAAATGGTGATAAAACAAAGCGCTAACTTTCGGGAGACAATTTTTCCAATTGATGCTTCCTCCTTTCATCTGGTTGCCTCATGGTTTTGCATTAGAAATGATTTATTTCTTTGATTTGTATACTCGAAAAATGTGTGTGTATATCTTCTCTGCATGCTAACAGATTGACCCAAGATGCCATGGAATTAAACGTGGATATTTTTGGAGATTTCCCTGCATGTTAGCTTGTATGCTAGACAGTGTTGAGAAAAGTTCACCTTCTACATGAAGTAGTTCAAAGTTCAGTTCACACATTTTAAAATAAACTAGTTCAGTTCATAGTTCATACTTCAAAATATAAACTAGTTAATTTATAGTTTTTTTTTTTTGTTTTTTTTCATATGTTGCGAGCTTTTTTTTTTTTAGGTTATTATTGCCACAGCCCATATTCAACCACAGACAACAATTATTTTATCGACAGGCAGTTCGAACAGAAATGTAATATTTTCCCCATCCTCACCGACTTCATTATAAAATCTGTTTAAATGATCATACGCCTCCTGCTCTGTCGACAGCGGCCGCGGCGTGACACTGCTAGCTGGTGTTGCTAGATTGTGTGTTTTTTTTTACTACATATTAATGCCTGTTTACGGAAGGCTCAATACAAATCTGGCACCCTATTGTACGAAGTTAAACTGAGAGAGGGTGCGTTCACCGACACCAGAATGAACGCGTTCACAGTAACGTTCATCAGGCAGGCAGTAATACAGTAGACTACGCTCAGTTCACGTTCGCCCAAAATATGAGTTCAATTAAGGCACAACACTGATTGCTAGAGTACCCAAAGTTGGCATGAAATTAATATTTTCTAAATGCATGTTATTGATTTCACTGTGAACAATTCATAAAACATTTTTTTTCTCGCAATTAGTAAACCAAAATATTCTAACTCAATGTTCCGTTAAAACCAAGACACTTGATTTTGTTGACCTATGGCAGTCTTTTCCAATCACTTAGTTCTCCTAAACCCGTCTCCTCTTTTAAACAAGGGAAACGGCCACATCTCAAAATCCAATCAACCATCCTACAATTTTTGTCTTAATCTGTTACACTTGGATGCGCATCACAGTATGGAAGGCAACATCTGTCATTCCTCAGATTTGTGATTTTAAACTTGGACAAATTCACTTCACGCAGATATTCACATATAAAAATAAAAATTATCTTCTGTCGAAATTGAACAAATATATTTATGAAGGTAGCTGATTGTACTGTAGCTACCCGTACGAGTTAGTCTTGAACGATGTGTGTTGCTGTTTTCTCGTGGTTAATATTTTTTGTAGTTTTCACGTTTTTTTTATTTTTCATTTCACTGTGGTCAACTATGTTGTTTTATCATGTGCTGTATAAATGAAGTTGGATTGGATTGATTGATGACTCATCCTGCACTACACTGATTTTAGTCCAATCAGATGCTCTCTAGAATGAGAATGCCCTCCCCCTAGTGGCTCATACTGTGATGTAACTTTTAGAATAAATAATAAAAGACAAGCACATTGTTAGGAATTACATCAAGGGATAAAACGGTGCTCATCAAGCGATTTCGCTGGGCTTTTAAAAACAGAGAAAGCGAGATGAAAAATCTGGATGGTTTCCAAATCCTCTACAGCCCCCTGACCGCACATGTGTGGCCCACTCACTCAACTGCCTAAACCTCCCCTCACCCTCTATTTCACCCCATATTCCTTTCCCCCTCTCCATTCCCATCATCCTCCCTCAGCCACTCACTCGAATCGGGATGCGCTCCGTCTCCCTTTCCTTCTGTGGGTTGCGATACTTCTCATAAAAGTCCTTCTTTTTCTTGCTCTCCCGCTCTTCCTTCCTCTCTCTCTTTTCAGCAGGCTCATCGGAAGCATCCGGGGACGCTTTCTTGGCTGGATCCGGAACCTTCTCCACCTCCAGAGAGTTCTCGTTGGGGTTCAGCACAATCACCCCGTAGCCCTCCTGAGAGACAAAACACATACAAATGAATAAACAAATAAACAGGCTCCAGTGCTCTTTCTGATTGTACTTGAGTTGCCAAAACAAACCGGCCCTTCATAATAAAGCAAGGTGTCCGGGGAGAGGCATGTATGCCAGCGCTGTGAGTCACGGCATTGTGTGGCGTGCAGTAGAGGAGTGAACTATTGGGAGAGGGATTAGAGCGGCTCTCAATGCGAACGGAGGTCAGTGTCGCTTTCATGTGAGCTCAAATTCAGCTTCGGCTTCAGTTAGTGTGCTGACATTCAGCTTAAAAAAAAAACAAAAAAAAAAACAAGGAATACCGCTACTGAGTTGCATTTAGAAAAAATAAATTCAGCTTTCCTAATTGATTGTGGAATATACAGACTAAAATGATGAGTTCTGCTATATTTGAACTGTACAAACTTTTAGATGCATGTATAATTTAAAACCCTTCAAAATTAAGACATTAAAAACTACAGCAAAGTTAAACCGAAAACAAGCATAAACAAAATAAAATACCATAAAATACATAAAAGTAACAAATAAACATGTTTAAAGACTTTAGTACTCAATGGTATCAGTGTGTCAGTGACAGGCAGATATGAAATAGTCTGTCGCTTGTTCTACTGCATAGCTCTAAGTAAATGCACAATAGACAGCCAAACTCCCAAATCAAAGTTTCTACCGGACGGCTCAAAGTGAATTCTGATCCCCTGCAAACGCTGAAAAAAACTTCAGTGACAATTAAAGAAACAAATAACTCAATAAATGCATAAATATTAACAATAATAATAAAATAAGTAAATAAATGTTCACAAAATATGATTTATTCTAAGTATAATTATCTAAAAACTAAACTTGTGTTTAAATGTAAATCATTTTTGCTTTACTTATCACTCATTTAATCATAAAGCCATCATATTAAAATGTATCTAATAAACACAATTTAAAGCAATGAAAAAAGAAATCTTCTACATAAAATGACAAGCTCATTTATTTTCCCACCGACACAGGCGCGTCAAACTATTTGCATCAACGAGGAAACAAAAGGTGTGATTTTCAAAACGGCTAATTAAAAATTAAGCGTCTGTCAATAGCAAACAATTATAATTATTTCACATGATGGACTGCAAAGCAAGCATTTTCACATCTAATCAATACAAACGAGCTCACGCCAGCATTTTACTAATAGCCCACAGCTAATAACTGAACAAAAAAACACTAATATAAGATTATCATGTGCTCATTTACACTTTTAAATACATTCAAAAAAAAGTCATTTAATTTACAGTTAGAAATTCAACAAATTAAAAAACATGCATATTTAGCGTTCAACACAAAATCCATGTGATCATTAAATTATAACACTCCAGCCAACGCAATTCATTTCTGCTGAACTCTGATTCAGCTTCTCATTTAATAAATGTCTGTTTTGTGCAAATCCAGTCCGACAGCCTGTGGTGTGTAAGAGTAGAGGTGGCGTTTATCAGAGTTAGTCTGAACTGACCAGACGTGGGGTTAAAATTTGTAGTTATTTGTTTCTGTCTGGCAGGCTGGTGTCATATAAGTGACGTCTGGCTCTTAGTGTGGTGTTGTGGTGTGTGGAGCTCGGTGCCACTGCCCACTGGTGGCAGGTAAGATAAATGACCGAGAAAGAGACTGATAAGACAAACAAACTCCCTGTTGTCCATTCTTATCTTTTGTTTTTGAAATAATAATGTCCTTAAAGCAAATGTTATATAATAGTTTGCATAAGCCACTAGACTGAGTTTAGCTTTAAACTTAGCACTCTTCAGCGATATTATGGAATATAAAGTGTTCGTTTACAACATTATTCAAAATTAAAACAGGAGACATTATAAAAAAAAGAAAAGGAAAAAGAAAAAAAGATCCAGCAACAACGGTAATAAAAATTATGGTAACACTTTACAATAAGGTGCATTAGTTAACAAACTATGAATGAACAATACTTCTTCAGCATTTATTAACCTCAACATTTGCTAATACGTTATTAAAATCAAAGGTTGTACTTGAACTAACAGGGAAAAACAATGAACAGCTGTATTTTTATTAACTAACATTAATAAATACTGTATTGCTCATTGTTAGTTACTGTAAAAAAAATGTTGGTTTAACTTAAAAAAATTAAGTTACCTGGTTGCCTTACAATTTTAAGTTCATTGAAATGGAAAAAGTGAGTTAATACAATGAAAGAGGTTGATTTACTCATCAAAAACTCAAAATTATAAGTTATCTGAATTAAATAAATTATTTAAGTTGATTTGATAAAAGAAAAAAAAAATGCTGTGATTACTAATCATGAAAATATATTTTTTTTTACAGTGTAATGAACCTTATTGTAAAAGTGTTACCGAAGGTAGTGTTTTAAAAATAGATTAATTTATCTTAAAAAAAAAAATAATGCAGTTCTAGCTAAATTCATTATAAAGGAAAGTACAGAGAAAATACTTCTACAGGCAATATAAACTATAATTTAACAACATAGAAATGAATTATATAAAATAATCGACAGCAATAATTATAATTGCATACTAACATTAGTACATTAGTAACTCGATGATAAATTATAGTCTTATGGCTCTAAATAGATGCGTTTAGTATTCAAACTTCGTAATATTGCACGTTCTGTTATATCTGAAAGACTCAAGAGCCTCTCTTTCTCTGTTACGGCGCATTTGCCGTATCCCGGACGCTTCCCATGCCCTCCTGCCCTGGCAAGCACCTCCTCAAGGGGCGAGTGGCGACAGGGTCTGGCCCCTGGGCCAGCGGTCAGCGCAGGTCACCACAGCCCCTCACTGGGGCTCAGACCCTCATAACCCGCCGCCGGACTGCCTCTTTAGTGCTCTTTTGTCCGGCTGTCTCAAACCAGCCAACTTCTTGCACATAACACAACAATGACTTGATCTCTCCGAGCTGTGACTGACACCGCTGTGACATTCTGGAAAATTCTCCAGTTTTTTTTTGTTTGTTTTTTTTGTCAGTGTTGTTTTAATTATACGACGAAACAGCTCACCTTTTAAGATGGGGTGAGGGAAAGCATAGAGCTCGAGATTAAAGAACTGAGAGCGTTTCTACGCTGCCAAACAAACGGTACAAAGGATCCATCACCATGAAAACCTTAATGCCACAGCGTATTTGCAACATTTACTGATACAAACACAAACCGGACTGTTCGGTTTGATCCGGTTAGGAGCGTAATTGATAAGTACAGCAATAACACTGCGTCCCATCTCAAATAAACTCTATTTTCATTCCGAATGGCTGAAACGAGATGTTGCTAATAATCCTAGACCTCTGACGGACAGCCCGGTGTTTTATCTATTTGTGGCCCTTTGTTTGGCTTTGAAGCGAGTGTCTCTCTTTTTTCATCTCTGATGAACTAAAGCGTGTATTTCTTTGGGCCCGGCGGTGAGAACAACACTTGACGGATACAAAGCACACTTGATAGCAGTCAGGAGTGAACGTGTTTGTTTGTGTGTGTGTGTGTGTGAGAGATAAAAACGGCATTGAAAGAGTTATGCACTATATGTATGCATTTGCACTAGAGTCGCACGGATGCTTGACAGAACAACACGTATTTACAGTACATTCTACAACGAGAGCATGTTAACGTGGTAACAAAATGTGTGCGTGTGCGATCAAAGCGGGAGGAGTGTTAAAACCGACGGACAGACTCTCCATTACAGCGCGGCCTTGGCCTGGCCCCCTGTGTCTGCGCGTCCTGTCCTCTGATAGGTTGTCATCTGTGGAAATGCCCACGGCTGAGGAGTACAGCCAATCGGAGAGGAAGAGGGATCAAGGACGCCGCATGATGATTGGCGGAGGGAACAGATGATCTGAGGAGGGCTGGCACATATTTAAAAAACACACACACAAAAAAAAATAAAGAACTTAAATGGAGATGGGAATTGAAAAAAAAAAAAAAAAAAAGATTTGATTACAAAAACTCAAAAATTACACCCTTAAGCATATCGAGCAAATGTAATAACAATAATAACATTTGCATAACCCTTTCGAATACAGAAACGCACCAACATGCAAGACAAACAGACTGACCGGCAACAGCGTGCCGCTTTCTCTCCCTCCCACATACTGTGAGAGAATCGGTGAGCGGGTCCGTATTACAGTCTTTCATTACAGGCCGGTTATGGTGTGCCCCCTCTAGGTGAATGTAAATCCAGGATACAGTATTATAAACCTGAGCCCTGCGAGGCTGAGATTGAGGCCTGCCTTTCAAGGCCACCTCTACTCCCCGCCCCACAGTTCTGGGTGACCTTGTCTGTCAGTGGCGCTACATGGGCTTCTTTTCTACCGCGCAAGAGGCCATTATCCTTTTCTCCAAGATACCACACACAAACCTCCTCTCTCTTTTTTTCTCTCCGTGAGATTAAGACTGCTTCCCCCCCAGTTCCTTCTGCTCCTCTATACAAATATACCCAGCCCTGATTGGACGAGACACACACACACACATACACACTACGGCTAGGCAGTAAGTTGGTATATATTGTATGCTGTCAGCGGGAAGAGTTTTTGCTGTACTGTTTATATAGCGGTATATATTTGCACAGCACAGACATTTGAATACAAAATCGGACGCACCCCAAACAGGTTAGGATGAGGAAGAACTTGTTATTATGGGGTATAGCGAAAGAGTTAAGTATCTTAAATATATCATTTATAACTGAGGATGCAATTGTTTCTCCAAAAAACGAAATATCCGCCATTTGAACGTGAACAGCATGTGTAACAGCATATTGTCTCTGTCGATTAAGTCTTAGTGACAGCAGCCTTTAAAACCTGCTACTGTCTACTAATGGTGTCTGTATTATTAATGATAATAATAAAAAAAATAAAAAAAAAACACAAAAGAAAGCTTTAATAAGGATTCATCTTTATTTAACTTGTACAGTTATGACAATTTGGAGTTATTTTATTTTATTTTATTAATCAATTTATGAGGCATATTGAATACTGGATTACCTGAAAAAAATATGTAAAGCACTGTTGTGTCTCTATATTCTATTGTATTTATGTATGCTACTGCTTCTAATGTGTTTCTTCATTCTTGATTCATGTATTACTGACTAATGCGACAATGCCCTCCCAATTCAATTATTATAATTTTTTTTCCTCTGTGGTATCGAGTATCGTTTTGGTGGTATCAGTATGGACTACTAGATTTTTTGTTATCGTGACATCCCTAATATGAATACTCATACCTCCCTCCAATACACAGCAGGAAATATATGGAAAGACTTGCATCTAGACGCGTTACACTCTTTGGATGGACTTTCAGGGCCTCATAAATGTCCATTAAATGACGGTGAAGCATAAGATCTTTGGAGATTTTAAAATCCATACAGTAAATTACTGCGTGTGGAAGTGGGGAAGAGGAAAGACATAAGCCAGGCTTTGAGCGGCACAGCTGACTGAGACGCATGGCTGTGATTAAGCTGTCCCGCTGTTTACAACACTGTAGTTACAGCTCGGGGCTTTGGCTTTATCAAAGAGATGTTGGGAAACCTCGCTCATGATCGAAGACACACGCACACACCCGCACACACATATATAAACACACACATCTGCTTTCAGTGAGCTGTGCAACCCCTTGAGGGCAAGAGAGACAGGGAAAGAAAGAGGGGAGAGAGAGAGAGACTTACAAAAGCGAGAGAGAGAGAGAGAAAGATGGCAAGCAGGGGTGGTGCAGCATTAATCATGGTGCAGGTGGAATTTGTCAGAGCTATCGATTGTGTAAGTAAATGTTACAGAAATCATTTGTCAACTTTTTACAGGAGGGCAACGTGTCAATCGCTCAGAAGGAAGTGACTGTGGCAGAAGGGAAACACCGTTTACTTCTTACAGAAACAATGCTGAGCTACAAACAGACACACCAGATACCAACAATACTGAGATACAAATACACAACATTTGACTGTATTGATCTGCTAAAGAATTAAGGGATGAACCATACCATTTACTTTAATATGTGCTGAGTCACTTAGCTACCATAGAACAATTCCAAATCAGCATTAAATCACAATGGATTCCATTTTCTTACTGGATTCTTGGTCTTGTGAATGATTCATTGATTATTTAAAACATACATTTAACATATATTAAATACTAACGTATAAAAGTAGTAGTAAAATACTAGTACATTAAATACTAGATAGATAGCTAGCTAGCTAGATGGATAGATGGATGGATGGATGGATGGATGGACATGTTTGTCTTTACATAATACAAGTGAATGTACTGTGTATAATTATGCATGTATATATATATATATATACACACAAACACACACACATATACATATATGTGTTTATATATATATATATATATATATATATATATATATATATATATATGCATGCCTCAGTAAGCAACGCCCAATGATCCAATCAATTCCTGAAGATGAAATTATGTCCTGCCCTACATTTTCTCTCATTCCATGAGCTGTTTCTAAATAATAAAAATTAAATAATAAAACTAAATTAAATAATACAATTAAACAAAGAAATAATTAAATAATCCATCATCTCCCATTCCACATGTACAGCAGGTACTGACAGCAGGTGTAGCAATACTGAGGTCCTGGGGTGTGCTCAAGATGTGGGGGCGGAGGAATGAATAATTTAGCGATACAGTGGGCATGCCTTTAGGTTCATGATTTATATTTCTATATTGTTTCCTCCTTGCATGCACATACATTTTTAAAGAGGAAGATGGGTGATATAGATCACTGAATGATAGCTGCCCCATGATATCTCTAACTGTTTCATATATTAATTACATGTTGAAAATGAAGGAAACAGTAGGGAAGTCCAAACAAATGTGTAGCAGTGACTCTTCCTTAGGGGGTGAGAAGGAACAGCCCGTTCTCATCCTTTAACGTCATATAGAGCGCTATATGACAAAACGGCGCTATACTACGCACATGGCACCCGTTATCGTTAATATAACACGCGAACCCAAGACGTTATAAATCCTTTAGCGTGAATATGACACGTACACCCTACCCCACACCTAAACTTAGCCCTCACAGCACGTGTTATATTAACGATAACGGGTGCCTTTAGCGTAGTATAGCGCCGTTTTGTCATATAGCGCTCTATATTACGTTAAAGGATGAGAATGCGTTGGAAGGAAAGGGCGACTGCTTTGACAGGTTAACGGTACAGTATGTGATTAGTGGTTTATTACAAGGCTGCAACCTTAAGCCTTCACACTACATGATTTTAAAACGTCGGGCTGAACTGTGCGGTTTACACTACATGACTTGCTCTCTGTGAAATCAGGAGTGTTCAAGTTGAGCTGTTCACACCACACAACACAACGTGATTGATCAACAACAGGAGGTAACGCACTACACGAGTTGACAACGCACTACACCACGATCAGATGATAAGAGCAAATCATTTGTGACTAATGAGAGCTTTTTCAGTACTATGGCTACGGTCTAAATCCTGAAAATAATCAAATAAATAAGGAGTTGACAACAACTCTGTCACCCAACGATTCTATCTTGTCTGCAAACCACATTTTGTCCCCAAAAAACACGCAACAAAAGAAACCAGAAATGACGCGAAACAGCACGTGTGCCAATAGCCAGCCAAGAAGAGAAAAACACAACACGCGACGTCAGACACAAACTAGTGCTGCACACTGTTTGCGCTGAGAAAAAAAAATGCAAAAGAAAAGAAAAAATAAGATTTACCCAGTGACCTCAACCCATGCCTTGCTATGATCACTGAGGTTGAGTCGCGCGACAGCTCTGGATATCTAGCAGGCTAGATATTTTTCTGGGCTCGGCGACCCGTCTGCGATCTGCGAGCGCCTTCGCTGCGTTGTTGGCTCTTTCATACTAACACATTGGCAAGCGTTCATTGCCCGCTAATCCCCCGCGATTTGAACGCGATGACACCCTGACCTGTCGGCGAGCTCAACAATTTGCAAATCGGGCTTATAATCCTGTAGTGTGAACTTGACTTATACGCACAGATGTGTGAGCTCTATTAAACATGTATATATTAAAGGTCACAACATAAAAGCTATGATGGCTATTGTCTTGTATGTGGGGTTTTTTTTCAGCCTTTTTAACGAAAACAGAGAGAACAAAATACAAAATAATCAAAGCAAAAAACAATAGTATACTAAAACTGTGAGCATGATGTGTGTTCAAATAGGAGTTCTGTGGGTGCATTATCAAGATCTTTGGAGACACTGGCCGGTTTACAGTCAGAATGCATATGCTCATAATCAAACTCCACTGGACCAAACTAACTTAACTTAAGTCTATGCTGATTTAAACAATGTCTAACACTGCAGGCCACATGAAGGCCATAAAAAGAGCATTAGCGCTAAGCCAGACATTTAGCAACTGACCAGAGGCTAAAGGCCTCTTGAGCGGAGCAGCGTTCTCAAACTTCATATTCCTGTGTAATCTATCTCTGGCTGAGTATGAATAATGAGTGTCCTACAGGGTATTAATCTTACTGACCACCACTGACTGTGGCCACCCCCTAGGGTCAAGGGTTAAAGTGGAATCCCTTGACCTTTACTTTGTTATTGTGGCCCTGGAGAAGGAGAGCTAAAAAGACGTACTGGTGGTCTCCAAGGTGACACTGATCATTGGATTAAATAGGAATATATTACAGTGAAATATTGCTTCCCGTGTTGAACGATTTCACCTACAAACGAGGAGGATTACCATATCTATGTATTATCATTGAAAGGAAACATATCTGCTCTGTTCCAAAAGCTATGAGCCGCCTACAGAGGCTGCATTTTAAAGAAGCATAGATGCTCCTGCACATAAAGGTAGCAGAAAGTATGCTATATCCTAAATTTTAAGTTAAATGTTTTGGGGTTTTTTTATCGTTCGTAATAAAGAACATCTCAGAATGGTTTGCATTAAAAAATACTATATATATACTCCTAAGACAGTGGACGAAGAGAGAGTACTTACACTTCAATCAAAAGTGGAAAATATCACAAATATTGACATGTATATATTGACACACACATATATATATATATATAGTAAATTCACTGTAATATTGATTTGTTGTTATTATTATTAATCTTTTTTTTACATTTTAATTTATAATAAAAAAAATATGCATGTGATGGCAAAGCTGGATTTTCAGCATCATTACTGAAAACTGTACTTCAGTCTTCAGTGTCACATGATCCTTCAGATATCATTCAGATATGCTGATTTGATGCTCAAGAAACATTTTCTTATTATAACCAATGTTGAAAACTGTTGTGCCACTTGATATTTTTGTGGAAACCATGATTTTTTTTTTTTTTTTTTTTTTCAAGATTTTATGAAAAAGCCAAACCAGCATTTACTTGGAATTGAAAACGTTTGTAACATTCTAAACGTCTTCACTTTTGAGCAATGTAATGCATCCTTTCTGAAAAAAGTGCACATTTTTTCAGAAAAAACTTTTTTTTTTAACGGTAGAAAATGTGCTCTATGTATCTTTATGTCTATTAGAAAATTCCCCATAAAATTGTAAAAGTTTAATGTAAGACTACCATGTGTTTTAAAGCCATTTTGCCTAAGATGAGCATTCCAATCCAGTCACTATAAGGTTTCAATATAGTTAGGATGCTACCTTAGAAAAAACAGAACAGAGCGTCTGAAACAAACTTTTGTGTAATAGAGTTACATACACACTTCACAACTGTCAGCATGACAATGCATAAAAGGGCTCAAAGGCACAAAAATAATATTAAAAACCCTAAAGAAACTTTTGATCTTCACCTGTTGGCTTTTTTGTTTTATTTATTTTTTTTTTACATATTGCTTAATCATAAATCATAACACTGAGTAATTAATCAAGCTGTCAAAAGAAGACGAAGGCGAACATGTGGAGGTCGAAGGTCATCGCCAGACCAATGGAGGTCAGGGTCACACCACATTCCTCATTATCAAGTTGGGATGAGAGAAGGCCGGAGCAAACAAAAGCTAAGCAGATGGAGAAGGAGAAGGACGAAGGGTGAGAAAAGAAGTGAAAAAGGGGAGAAGAAAGGGGAAAATGACAAAGAAAAGTGAAAGAAGCTGTCAGCTGCCTGCAAATGAAGATGGGGAACTGATTCTGAAAGAGAAGGCTGCGGGGAGAGAAAGAGAAAAAAAGAAACGACTGAGCAGAAAAAAAAAATGAGAAAGAAAAAAAAAGAAAACTACAAGATGTTTCTGCCATATAGACACAAAATAGGGTGGAGAGTGGAGGATTGCCAGCGGTCTCAGAAGCCCCCCCGTCCCCCCATCACACACACATGCGGCTGACAGAGACGTGAGGAATCAGTAGTGGCAGATATGATTGTTATCTGCTTGTCTCTGGTCTTCTGAGAGAAAGGATAAAGTGAAGCGATACCTTTCTCTCCAGACAGCAGATCAAGCCTCTAAAGACAGTTAGCAGGTTCAAAAACACAGAGGTCAGTCTTGTTCAATATACAAACCTGCCGCAGATAAGATGAGTGCTCATGATAGCACCAACAAAGAGGGGGAAAAGATGTAAGAGAACCTACAGATGACATTTTGTGGTGATGACTGTGTCGATTTCAGAATGAAATTGTGTATGAATAAAGTACATGGGCTTTACTAAAAGTAACACATAAAACTACTTCCGGCCTAAATCAGACCCTCATCAAAGTGTCGACATTTAAGCCCAAAGTATACTTTATTTAAACATACACAAGGGATTGCGTACAGTGCTCGTAAATTCCGACACCAGAACAGTATACGCCTTCTGTATGCGCGCCGCCCGATTCTGGCGTACTTCGTAGGCGCAGGTTACATATGCACATTGAATTTGTTTTACACCCTAATCAGTTGTTCCCGGACCATTGTTTCACTTTATAAGACAAAACTAAAGAGAAGGAACAACTACAAAATAAACGGAGCAAATCCAATAGGGTCCTCTCACCATTTGTGCTCGTCCCCTAAATATCAGAGACTGCAACAAACGTAAACGCCTGC
Organism: Pimephales promelas; assembly: GCF_016745375.1. The sequence goes on from NW_024121987.1 coordinate 1,464,568, forward strand.
ACTCTTGCTTGATTTTATTTATTTATTTATTTAATTATTTTATATATATATATAAGATAGCTGAAATTATAAGATCGGTCAGAAATTCTGGAGGAAAATAGCGCAGACAGTGGACAAAGATTAAGCTTTTAGAGTGTGCGTGTCGATCAAATGGAGTATACTTTGACAGGATAAGCGTTCGACTGTGCGCATATGCTAGCAAGAAAATTTGTATAACTTTGGGCTTTACTTATCATTATACATAATAAAGGACATTCCTTTCAAACCATTATGACTTAATTTCACCTGTTGAACACAGGAAGAAATTTGGAATATTGTGCTGACTCTTTTCAGTCAACTGAAATGTTGACTAAGCTTTGAAGCTTAAAAAAAAATTACACAAAGCATCATAAAAGTAGTCCAAAAATCAAATGGGCCGCTTAATATGATACTTTACATGGAAAAAGTGGCCAGGATATTCATCAAAAAAATAATGCTTTGTGCTCCACAGAATAAAACAAGTCACAGAGAGACAATGAGGTTATTTTTGCAGCACATTGTGCACCGTATTTATCAGAACTTTTTTATGAAACCAGATGTTATAGGAGCCTCTACCAAAATAGTCAGTAAACAATAACATTGTTCACTTAATTTATTCCACGAGTGAACGTGTCCTATAACACTAAGGTAAAGATAAAGAGTAGCACTCTACTGGTCATGTGACAAAACAACATGGCCGCCCTCATGCGGCAACCCGCTCCATCTTAAGTGAAACAGCTTTTATTAGGCTACTGGTATGACTGGACAATGGAGGTTTGAATTTGGCCTTTCTGCAGACGTTCACGTACAGTTTGCTACTTATATTAAGTCCTAGGTTTGACATTTTACCCCATTTGTATACCAAACTAGCAGCCGATCACCGTTCCCTCACACAGACCCTCTTCACTTACACAACACACATTCACTACTCCGACCTCAGTACAAACACACAGAAGGACAAGAACGGCTACCTGGCAAAATGATGCATGGAACGTGAGCTAGCGGGGCGAAAAATATCAGCAAAACAATTTAAAAAAGTGCATATGCTACGCAACTCCTGATATTACCATCTAATCCCACTCCACCACACGAAAGCTGAATTCTCAGCCGGCTCTCTATCAAAACATCACTCCTGAATGAGACATGGACCACTGCGCAAAATTAGCTGTCACCCTTTCCTCAAAATCTTTGTTAATCTCGTTTCCAGTGTTTGTGGATTTATCAGCACATGCATCAATGTCAGCTCCTTGGTTACTGAGGCGCACTACACGGGAGAAGATATAATTAAAACTGTTTGGGTGCCGAGCGAGGGGAGGGGTGAGGGTGGGCGGGCGGGCAATGCAACATTGACGTCTTGTTTGCTTCGTCTTCGTCTCTTTATATCCCTAGTGAGTCGCACATGTGCATACAGCCGGCGATAACAAATACACCAGCAGGATGAATTCGCTAGCTCTGACATCTCAGGTCAGCGAGTGGCACCGGTTTAATGATGGACTGTTGGTCCATCCCATGCTTCGGTCCAGCCTTTAAACATCTATTTATAATCAAAACTTTCAGTACAGCCGTCAAACTGACCATGACATGTCTCATTATTGTGCGAGAAAATGTAGCTAAAGAACAACAAAAAAAACAACAACACACCTATAAACAAACATACTGACTATAGAACAACACTCATAAGACAAGTCCATAGCTTTCGAAGCAATTATAGTTCTGTAGCATCTTCAGCATTCGAAAATACTGAAGCTACTTAAAAACTGTGCATTCACTCTTGCAAAAATCCACCCAGCCTGCATTAACCAGGAACTGTCTCTTTTCTTTCTATTTCTAGTACCTGCCAAAGTGTGCACACATTAACAATTCAAAACCCCCAGTCTTCAGTTTCTGCCGTTGGGACCAGGAGCATGAAATGTCCCAGAGAGTCCTCCCCGAATGTGGCCACAGCAGCACACAGACCCGGGTGGCTCGATGACACCTTGCCAGACAGTCGACATGATCACAAGAGACAGACACTGGAAAAATACACTCGTATGTAAAATACATTCAGCTGTGGATGGGGGGAGAAGAAGTACAGCACACACCGAGACAAGCTCCCCAGAGTCGGACGTGTGCAGGTAAAGCGAGTGTTTGCGAGAGGGAACTAGTTTAAGTCACACTTATACCCTCACAATCACATCCACAGAAACTTTGCATGTTTAGATCGCATATGTAGTAAATGCAGACAAATATTACTTCAGGTTATAACTTATTCTCACATTTGCTCACAGATGTTGTCAGATAGCATAGGATGTTATGTGAATCTCTTGCTTAAAATGAAAAAAATGATCACATTCTTATTTTCAAACTGTCACTCTCCATCATTAAACTCTTTTGAAAAAGCTCAATGTTCTCTAAAAGGACTTCTTGGGACAGCAACAAACGAGTTGGAAAAAAGTAAATAAATACAATTAGTTGAAAACCTGATTAAAGTTATTGGGAATAAGTGCTACAGACTGGAAGTTCCCTGTTGTTAACACAAAGGGAAGGTTGAGGGTTCAGGACAAGCCCAAAATAGGGAAATCCTTGCAAATTGTACCTTTCCACACTTTTGAAATTAGGAAAATGTATTAAGTCCCCCTAACTCAAGAATAACCCGATTACAGCAATGCACTTAACCAGTGAAATGTGAAAAGCTACGTTCACACTGCAGGCTGAAACTACCTAATTCTGATTTTTTTTTTTGCCCCTATGCGACCTGTATCTGATTTTTTCATGACAGTCTGAACGACACAGATCCGATCTTTTCAAATGCGACCCAGGCCACTTGGGTATGTGGTCCAAATCCGATATGTATCCGATCTTTTGAAATGCGACTTCAATCTGAACGGTCAGGTCCCATATATCCGACCCGCACGTCATTGCACGCACCTGTAGCCAGCCAATACATGCCAACTCCAACACGTTTCTGCACTGTTATGGGCTGCTGCAGACGTGTCTCTTCCCCAGTGTTGTGCCTGAACACGTTCAATGAACGATAGTGCATGAACGCGTTCATATTTTGGGCGAACGTGACAGTTCACGTAATAAACGTACTGTATTACAGCCTGATGAAGATTACTGTGAACACGTTCATTCTGGTGTCTGTGAACGTGCGCTCTCTGTCAGTTTAACTTCGTAGGTGCCAGATTTCTATAGAGTCTTCCAGGCGAAAACCTGGCTTAAACACATGTAAACATGCCTTAAAATGTAGCGAAAAAATACCCAATCTGGCAACACCAGCCACCAGTGTCGCACCGCGGCCGCCGGTGACAAAGCAAGGAGCGCCGAGGACGCGCAATTAAACTGGTTTTATGACGAGGTCGGTGAGGATCCGAAAAATCTTACATTTATGTGCAAACTTTGCCCGTCGATTAAATAATTGTTGTCTTTGTTTGTGTATGGGCTGTGGCAATAATAATAATAAATCAAAAGCTCGCAACATATGGAAAAAAAGAACTATTCCGCAAACAACAAGTGACGTCGTTGACCGTTGATTACTCTTCTGGGCAAGCGGGTCACTTCTGGGTCATTTCACGTTCACACAGGAGATCACAAAAGGTCGCATTTAATTGGAAATGTGAACGGCCTTGCAAAAAAATCGAGTCATTAAGCCCTGCAGTGTGAACGTAGCCAAATTTGTACTACTATTCTAGGTGGGTGAACTTATTGTTTTGCGTTACCTACTAAATCCTGTTCCATCACATCCCTTCAGGGTTACCTTCTGTGAATAATGTTAAAAGTCTGGATCTAACTTCAATGACATCAGTCTCACGCTAACACATTTGTACACGTCGCCATTCTTTATGATTCCTTTTTTCCACTCATTTTCCACAAGTCACATTCATTTTCAGAAAGTAATAGACAGCATTGAGTCGCAACATTCCTTTAAGTGTGCACCATCAACAAAGAGTAGCACCGTCCTCTGTGATGCTTAGCCAGTAAGTGAGTTAACAACGTGCACTTGAGGCATTTTTTTCATCCTCAACACTCCTCTTCCTCTTTCAGATCTGAACGCACAGACGCCTCTCTCTCAGTGCGGCCAATAATCAATGCCATTTCAGGTCAACCCTCCGCCCAGACCTCTCGCTTTCATTCCCTGCCGGCTGGGTACGGGAAGGCTCATTAAAAGTTCAGAGTGGCTTACTTGCTGAAGCATTCATCAGCTCTAAATAAACAAGCTCTTTGGAGGGATGGACAGCTTCTTTGGCTGCAGCAACTAGACTCTGCAGAGCTTTAATTAAATTGGCAGGCCAGGCAGCGGCAGAGTAGGAGGCCACACAGAGGCCATCGAGCAAGGGCAGGCACTGCGATCTTTGGCCGGTCGAAGGCCTATGATCTCCCGTTTGCCACCAGGAATCTCTGTTTTCCGGTCTCCGTCCATCTCTTGGTGATAAAAAGAAGGACAGAGCTTTAAGTGTACGTCACCGGCGTGGTGGGTCACTTATTCCCCTCTTCATTAGCGAGAAAATGGACTCTCGTAAACGCTTGTTAAAATCCCTACCTACACTCCCCCGGTTAATGCCGGCCATCCATTTGTGTCCGTTTTAGCCGACTGACAACGCTTTACGAGAAGATTAATTGTCCTGTGTCAGGCGACGACCAGCCCGTCTCTCTCTCATTTCCTTTTTTCTCGGCCACAGATGCAATAATGGAGCCCATCTTTGTCGTAACAGTGTGATTAGCTCCCAAGAAGAAAAAAATAAAAATGAGGAAGAATAGGAGAAAAGAAGAGAGGAACAATAGGGGGGAAAAAAGAAACACACCCCATCACAACTTTATACAATTGTAGACCCGTGGATCCGAAACACTCGGTGACGTGAAGTGGGGTTATTAATTAATTAAGAGGGGTGAGAGAACTTAATGGATCGCTTTTTAACACCGAGCATTTATTTATTTATTTATTTCACCACATTATTTTCCCATTTGTTGAGAGAAGTGACGGACCCTCTGTGCGTTTCGTCATCTCGGGCCCTCTGGCCATCCCTCTTGCTTATTGAAATGACAATGTAAAGTGCCCGTCTCACTCCCTGAGCCGAAGATAATGGCTGCTCATTACCTGGCCATTCCCAGACACGGCCGCGCTCCGAAGCGATGAAACGCAAGCCTCGCATGGTCTTTCAGAAGCAGGGGAGTTGCCCATGAGAGTTTGATTGAGGACAAAATACCCCTCTTTTATTCTTGTCTGTTTCTCCACTCTTTCTTTCCCAGCCTGATTACTCCAAGGGAAGCCCGACTTGCAGGCAATCCCCTTTTCCAGCACGTCCCCCCGCCACCCCCGAACAAAAAGAGAAAACGAGCGAGAGGGCCACTGAAGGAGGAAGGAGGGGGGCCGCTGGGTGACTGGGTGCTGTCTCATTAAAAGCTGGCGATTGTCTAATTGTCTCAAGCGGACCTCCGAGAGACTAGTATATTATACTCATCGCAATTAACCAAACAAAAGAGTTTAACCGCCCAAGCACTGAGGCCTAGGCAGAGACACGAAAGAGAAGAAGAAGGTATTCCGCCACAGCTTGGAAACGAGGGGAGGGGTCCAATTTGGGTCTCCGGACGGGAGGGGGACGTGGCCCCGATTGGCCAGATGTCTTGAGAAGACGGCTATGAGGAGCGCCCGGCCCGCAGAGAATAGGCGGGGGCCGGTTCTCGCTCGGGCCGCGAGCATGTGCTCATTTGCGGCGCACCTTTGTGCCGGACCTGTCTGTTTACAGCTCAGGCATGGGCCTAAACACTCCCAGCCTCCATTCATACCACTCGCCTTTCAGCCCTCACAGAAGCAGCCCCTTAAACCCACTTCACTACCATTTTCCCTCTCTCTCCCATCTCCTTTTTGTCCTCTCTTCCATTACATCAAACACAGGAACAAAGGGCGCAGAACAGAAACCTCGGCCGCAGAATAGACCCATCACAAATATTAATTTGAAAAGGTGTTGAAGTGCAGAATCTACTTTTATGCACAAGGACAACTTGGGATCTCTCTTTTCCCTCGTTCCCCCCACCCTCCCGCTCTCTTCTTCGGCAGGGGGATTCTTTATGAGCTGCAATGAGCTTGGTTTTCAGCTGCGAAAGAAGAGGCAAAGAGGCTGGGAGTGCAATTATCCATCAGCAAAGGCTTCGGATTCAGACGGGCTAAAGACTCCACACTGGCCATTATGAGAGAGGGAGCGGTGAGGCTGCATTCACTCTTGCACATCTATTAAAGAGCAGAGGACAGACGCACTCGCACACACATACGATCCCACATAAAAAAAAAAAAAAAACCACTGCTGGGCATGCAATCATTTGACGAAAAGCAAGAGACAAATTGCAACAATTTTAATGTTTAACCGAATGTAAGCTCTTTTACCCCTTAAAAATATCCAAACATTCTCATTACAACAAGATACATTTACTTTTAAGCGCAAGTGTTTAAGATACTAAGACATGTTTTCAGATATTGTGTTTCGAAAACTACTGAATTTTATTGAGGAATACTTAACAAGTTTTATAGCGTTTTATACAATTCAGATTGCTTTAAAGCGGCCTCACAGTATATCATAAACAAGAAAAGAACAGTATTAAATGTAACAAAGTTCATCAATTATGAAACAAACACAATTTCAGCTGTAAAGCAGATCTAAATCCACAATCGTGTTATTATTCAACAACTTGAAATGTTAAAAAATGAATTTGTACTAAATACTAGTAAAAATCTAGATTAATAAATGGGGTAAAAGTATAACCCACACACAAAGTATATAAAATGTATATATAAAACCAAGCCAGGTGGATTTGGAACAACATGATTTGGAGTAACTGATAACAGAAATGTATTTTTAGGTGAACTATCCCTTATTTATCATTTATATTTATATAATATTTATCCAGTCTGGTGCAATGGATAAGGACAATACTGATGAACATGTGCAGTGACTGAAAAATGTAAAGGCAACTGTGGATTCAGGTAATTATACCAACTCCTCCATCTTTGTGTAAGATGTTGTGTCTGAGTATTTGATGTGTGACAGTTTAAACTGGCAGAGGGCGAGAGAGAGAGAGTTGAAAAGTTGAACTTCCTGTGAGAACTGCTAGTTGTGTAGCTCATCATTTCAGGGTCAGACTAGCTCATTATCCAAAGAGAAGATTTTCTCAACAAAGTGAAAAGGGCTAGTCAGTATAATCAGCAATGTTGATTATAATTTAGTCAATTAATGAAATGTGTATGTTAGGTTATGAGTTTAACTCGATTGTCCCCACATCCTTCAGGTAAACCACTATTTCAATGAATCTGACGATAAAAACACAACATTTTACCCAGGTCAACCCAATGAACTTTACTAGTGCTCAAAATCCATCTATACAGGCAGCTCTTTTAGCTCAAACACAAGACGACGCATCGAGACACAGGCTAATTTTCATATCCTCTAGACCCTGCTCTCTAATGCTGTAAACGTGGAGTGCGTGGGGCTCCAGATTTCTGATCGAAAACAGAACTGCCACAGCTAAGATCAAACCTTCTCTCAGCATGTTGGCGGCCCCAATGGCGGGGACCCCTCCACAGGACCCAACCTCCAAGCACTGATCTCTGGGGCACGACAAAACAGCCAGCAGGGATCTCCATCTTATTCAAAGCATTAGCCGTCCTTCTATCCCTCCCTCTCTTTTTTTCAAACACATATACACATACAATTACTGGTAATCTGCTTAGGGCGGTAGACAGGGGAGGGGTTTGCTAACATTTGCGGCAAACAGTTCTTTTTGAAGAGAAGCGAAAAGAAGGAAAGGCGGTTGAGGTCTCCAGGTGTCCGGTAATAGTCCGTAGAATTGGTTATTATTTGCCTCAGCCACACGCTAAGGCGCTTAAATATTTCACACACTATTTTTGTTCGCTGTCCAGAGAGAGGCCGAAATAAGCGGGAGAAATAAGGAAACACAGAAAGCAGAACCATCACTGCCTTCAGGATTCATCAAAGAGCAGAATGATGTGAGAGACAAAGGAGAAATGAAATATAGCTTCCTTTTTTTTCTTCTAAAAGCTCATTCCACTTCTTATTTCAGTGGCTATATGTTACAAGTCTTGATCAGTCTCAATTCTATATATAAAAAGTTACTTCCTTCAAGGAAGGATTATATTGCTAGATGGGGCATTCCAAATACATCTGATATTGTACAGCAGTTTCAAGTTATATTCATAAAGAAATCCTTCTAAAATGCTGATCTGGTTCACTTAATCACTATCAATTTTGAAAAGAGTTATGCTGCTTAATATTTTAGTAATTAATAGAAAGTTTAAAAGAACAGCATTTATTTGTAATAGAAATCTTTTACAGACCTTCACTTTGCAAAAACATTCATTTTTTTTTTTTTGGAAGCCTATGTGGTAAGGCAAACCAGGGAGTTTAAAATAGTACTCTCAAACTACTGAAAAGAGAAAATCAATTTTCACTTTCTGCAATTTGATTTGGTCTTTAATTTAAGGAACCTTCAGAATAATGTTATTGTTACAGTATATATTCAGAACATGACTTTACAGGCTGAAATCAGGAATTCAAACAAGCAGTTGTAGCCCAACTTTTGAGCTCACATCTGTAAAAATGTTTGGGTATGAACATGCATATACTCTGTATAACTCTACCAATCACTGTACATAGATACAATGTATGGTTGCAAACACAAACAAACTTGTATTTGTTGTAAATGTTCAAGTGACCTACTGTTTAGTAGCATCATGGTAATTTGATTTAAGAAGAAATGTGCTTGTAAAAAGAACTTATGCATTCATACAAACACAAAGGTGTGCTATTTGAGCTGTGTAGTTGAACTCATCTTTTTTAGCAATGAGACCACTTTTAGGTGGATAAACTTCCTGTGGGTGGAGCTTGCTCCATATAACTGTAACTTGTGGAAACTTACATTATGTTCCTTTCTGATATATCTGCATGCATCATATGGAAATTACAACATTTAGAATCTTTAAATGGTCATATAGTAGTTCCAAAAAAAAAAAAAAAAAAAAAAATGTAAGCGATTTTATCAAAACAGTCTCATATTAGTATTATATTATATTCCAGTCAGTGTGTATTTGAACATTTATTCAGATACAATGTATTCTCCCAAGACTTCTACTTTAAGTTTATAAATGTATAAAACAATGTATAATTAACAGATTAATTCATTTTTAAACAAAACGAATCAATATGTAAGTTGGATGACACTTCTGCAAACAACTTGTCGCCAGTGGTGGAATGTAACAAAGTACAAATACTTTGTTACTTTACTTAAGTACATTTTTCATGTATCTGTACTTTACTTAAGTAGAATAAATAGTGCATACATTTTACTTTGTTACATTTTGCAGCAATTATTTTACTTTCTACTCCACTACATTTCTACAACTTCTGTTACATTTTCATTACATTTTCTGATCAGTTTTTCCCCTGCCAAAACATAATCTGACTGCCCGTTCGTTGCACGTTTGTCTCACCAGTGACGTTTGGTTGCCATAGATACATCAACTAAATGCGTCTCGCACGCAGTGTGTTTATCGTGCAATTTATACGCGAAAATTTGTTTTTACGTGCATAGGAAACACACCGTGTGTAAAATCAGATACGTTAGGATTGTGGCAAGCCAAGAGGTTCAGAATTACACCATAAATTAATCGCGTTTACTGCCAAACATAGTTATCAATATATAGTAAGGAAAAACATAGTTTATATTGCCTAATTGCAAGCTTGTTTCAGAAATGGTGACAACAATTTTTTTCCATCATTATTGAACATCATTATAGGAGTATTAGGTTGAATGAGTTAGAATTAAATGTTTTATTAATCATTAGAAAATAGTCATTAAGAGAATCAATTGTTATGCAAGTACTTTTACTTTTAATACTTAAAGTACATTTAAAATCAGGTACTTTTTACTTTTTACTTAAGTATGGTTGTCATTGTGTTACTTCTACTTTTACTAAAGTTAATATTTATCTGGTTATTTGTACTTTTACTTAAGTACTGAGATTCAGTACTTCCTCCACCACTGCTTGTCACCGATGAAGGATAAAAAAAAGTCCATCCTGTTCCCAAACATGCCAACGTCATTTTATTTCAGAGGTTTTCTCGAAAGCTGGAGCGCAAACGTTCTACAATCTCCCTTAGATCTGAGCAAACATGGCCGAAGCGCTGCTTACTTATGCAGTCATTTATCTTTTCATCACAGTCAGCTTACCAGCTCTTTAGTCCCTTAACATGGTCCTGCTTTCAGGGGCAGCCACACGGGGTGCAATCGTAACAAGGGCTAATGCCAGCACACCAGCCACAGAGAGGAGAAAAAAGGGTGCACAATAAGAAAGAGAAATAGAAGGAATGAATAAAAACGGCAAAGGGAGAAGACGACAGTGGAAGCAAATGACCACAGACACACTCAGGCTCAACCCAGGTCCTAATGAATAAAAATGAAGATCTTGTCAAATGATGAAGTGACAGGTTAATTTGCAGCCCTAAGATTCAATGTGAACAAGCAGAGGGAGAGAGAGTGCGCTAGGAGAAAAAAAAAATGGAGGGAGGGAGGGTAGAGAAAAATAAATGCATAGATGGAGCTGTCCCTTTAAAAGAGAATACTGCCACCTATCTGTAGAGCCTGACATAGCACATGTTCTCTCACAATAATACAGGCAATCTTGCTTTAGATGCAAAAATGCAGGGAAACCAGAAAAGAGAGTGTGTGTGCGTGTGTGTGTGTGTGTGTGTGTGAAACCAAAAATCAGACAAGTGGAACTGATGATAAAAGCAGGAAGAAGATTAGATGCAGACAGTTGTGTTTGAGCCGTAACAAACCAAAAAAAAAAAAAATACAGGCAGGCTCACAAAGAGGCAATGCTATCAAACGCGCGCGAGGTGCCTGGAGCTAACGTCTGCTCTTCTGCCAGCTTTCTGTGCCTTGAATGTGCTGACTGGCCCCTGGTACCCTTCGCTCTGACATTAAGATCTGCACACAGACTGGCTCAGATAACAGCCCACATACCTTCTGGGCCAGCATGCACTGCAGGTTTGATCAGAGAGATGGGCGAGCGGGAATTAGAGCTGGTTTATTTTGTCCTTCCGGTGTCTGTGTATTAAATTAATACAGAGGCTCTGAAAAAAATGGTTTTCGCTTCAGGTTTCTTATTGGAAATCAAAGGGTGACACAACACCAAAATTGTGTTGGGTTACCATTATTGTCGAAAGAAAGAAAAAAACTAACTAACTAGCTAACTAACTATCTTAAAAGTTGTGAATATTACTATGAACTGAAAAAGCTCAACAATATGATGTGTAGGATTTGATTGGATGCACAACCTTTGATATCATGAACAAATATGGGATGAAGCAATAAACATCCCATATATTTGTCTCCTACACTCTAAAAATGCTGGGGTTTAACCCAACTTTGGGTCAAATGGGGTCAAACCCAAATGTTGGGTTAAAATGTAATTTAAAAAAATTTACAGTAGAAAGTGAAAGTTGAAGTTGGGTTAAATTTTTAAATTCCTTTCTTAACCCAACATTTGGGTTTGTCCATATTTGACCCACATCATTGTTTAGAGTGTAAGACAATAATCTCATAAAATTAGAAGATATAGACCTTTTTGCAAGATGTAAACAACACTGGTCCAGAAACACTTCCTGTTTCAGTTTGTAACTGTTTTCTTTATATCACATGTAAAGAAAAAATCTTAAAGATGTTTGTTTAACTTTTTGATTCAGTTTTATATGTTCTGTTGGTTGTATTTTATCCCAGCTTTTATGTAGTGTTAAAAAACCTAAACAGGAAGTGCTTCTGGACCAGTTTTGTTTACATATTGTAAAATGGTCTATAGTGATTACTGATAGGCTGTTTATTAGTATGTAAGTATTTGCTATATACTGACATAAAGATTTGATTCATTTGTCATATACACTCTAAAAATGCCGGGTTGTTTTAACCCAACTTTGGGTCAAATATGGACAAACCCAAACGCTGGGTTCAAAATTGAACCCAATGGCTGGGTTTGTCCATATCTGACTCATATAATATTTACTATATTACAAAAGATTTATATTTAATGCTGTTCTTTTGAAATTTTTATTGGTCAAAGAAATGTTTTTTTTGAGCATAAAATCAGCATATTATCATGGTTTCTGAAGTAATGATGCTGAAAATTCAGCTTTGCCATCACAAAGATAAATAAAAAACTATTTAGATTGTAATAATATTTCACAATATTACTGTTTTTTTCTTGATTTTTTATTAAATATATGGTGAGAAATCTTAGTCTTGCCAGTATAATAGTACTGCACTCATAAATTTGGAACATATTTTGTGTGAACATACCAAAACACACAGCAAAGTGTATATATATCGCTATACCCCGAATATGGAAATCGTAACCTAACTTTAAATAAGTCAACCAATTTAAGCTAGTCCCTTTCATCTGACAATAGCACAGTAGCTCCTAACTTATTCAAAAGGACCTTGATGTTTTTAGACTGCGTCATTAACTTTATTTAAAGAACAGATGAGCTTAGACCAAAGGAAACAGATGCTTTTATATTCTAAGCAGGGCTCAGAAAACATTCCCCCAAACATCATCTCACAGTTGCAGATATAAAACATGAAGGTAAACTCTAGGAATGGAAAGGAATCCTATTTCAAATCAACTGAGGAAGAGGTGCTTTAAAAAAAAGTGTTCCCCAATATTGTCATCTGTTAGTTTTTTTATATGCGCACTCCAAAATCAATAAGACTTATGTATCACTTCATCAAAACCAACCCAAAAATGTGATTCTTTTAATCATATATATTTACTGGACATCATTTAGAATTAATATTATTGGCTACGGTTCATTTTGATAGTCCACTTTCGACATCCTAATATTAGTAACTTTCTATGTTAACTAACTCTCGTTAATTTGCAACTACATGTCAACTAGCTCTCAGAGTATTACTGTAGATTGTAGTTGACTGTTAGTAGACTGTTATGGGTAGGGTTAGGTGTTAGGCTTTGGGTTAGTAAGTTGAATGTCTAGAATGTCTCTTGGAGGACCATCTCAATAAAGTGTTAGCTAATATTAAGCAGAGTCTACTAATACTCTAATGACTGCTAGTTGACATGTAGTTGCAAAGTTACTTATAGTTAGTAGAATGACAAAAGTGGACCCCCGAAATAAAGTGTTACCTAATGACAAAAAGACTCACCACACAAATTATGACATGTCATCAAAACAAACTTTTACACTTGCACAATTATATATATATATATATATATATGAAGAGTTCAGATTTCAGATGCAAAAGCCTCATGCAACATGTAGTTGCAAAGTTACTTATAGTTAGTAGAAGCTTTTGCATCTGAACTCTTCACATATATATATATATATATATATATATATATATATATATATATTAAAAATAATCTAAAAATTATGATATTAATTATTTTGCTTGTTTGTTTTATAGGTTTCACAAAGCAAAGTGTAAAACTGAAAACTGTAAAAGCAAATCTTTCCACAGACCCCTGGTAAACTCTTTAAAACAAGAAATATTGGGTCTGTCAATAACTGATTGGTAAATGCATGTAGATGTGGCACTTGATGGATGGCATTTAAAAACAAAAGCACTAACAGGAATGCCAAGGCAGTGGGGTTCATTGCTGGGAGACCACAGGGGCTTTGCGGAGGCTTTATGATTAAGCTGGCTGACAACACACAGAGAACGGACGTTCTTTCAGCTAGCATTCGCGCTGAGATACCAGAGTAAACAGGTCTTAATCACCCCACAAGCGTTGAATTTAAACGCCACATACACAGCAAGCAGCTCCCTAAACCTGCCACTGCAATATCCATCTCAATGTAACCAACAACTGAAACCCAGTCCACACCTGAACAGAACACCCATCTATGATAAAGCTTCATAATTTCACAAAGATTTAAGATTTTGCTTTGAGCCTTACAAAAGGATTTTAAGTATACCATTACAGAAAACGTTAAAAAAACAAAGCAACCTAATGCAGTTTTTAGGTTCTCTTTATTTGTTTGTTCACTAAATGTAAAATGTCTCATTAAGCAAATAAATAAATGTGTGCACACATGCACACACACTTCCATGTTTTATTGAGACTTTCCATAGATATAAATGATTTGTTATACTGTGCAAACTGTAGATCCCCTAACCCTTCCCCCAAAACAAATATATTACCAAAAAAACACAATTTAGTATGATTGAAAGCTGTTTTCCTCATGGGAACCAATAAATGTTGTAGGGTTTACACACACACATTTGTCAATTTGAATGTGTCCATTCACTAAATGTAAAATATCTCATTCAGATCTATCTTAGTTTCAGAAAGCACATTTATCTTAAAATCAAAGATATCTGGGATATACTGTAGTTTTGGAAGGTTTCACAGACCTCAACACTTGACCAACAAACTTAATGACGAAAATAGACAAACGTGAGAAAAAAAACAAAAAAAACATGATTAATTTTGATGTGAGTCAATTCATTCTGGGAACTCATAAACCGATAACAACATTGTTCAATATGAAACTATCTACAGAAACCCGTTTAACTAGTTAGAAGAATATTTTGATAAAGCCTGTTTTTTAGGTTTTTTAATGCAGTTTCAAGGAAATCATATTGTCTTAGTATTCGTGACTCACAAGATCCCTTATACTGGAAACAGTGATGGTACTACTGTAGATGATTACCATATTCACGTGGTATTTGCATGGTACTAGAAAGAACTTCAAAGAATCAGAAGGTAATACGACTGAAAAAGTATTTTACTTTTTGGTACTTTGCTGTATGTCCAATTTAAAAGGAAGCAAAGATCAAGAAAAGCAGTTATTTGGACATGTTTGGCTTTATTCTGAGATTGCAGAGTCACTGGTGGGATGCAAATAATCAAAGCATTTACTAATGGCGCTTTTCCACTACATGGTACGGTATGGTTCGGTTCGGTTCGGTACGGCTCGCTTTGGCGCTTTTCCACTGCATGGTACGGTACGGCTCGGCTCGGTATGGCTCACTTGTGGCGCTTTTCCACTGCATTGTACGGTGCGGCTCGCTTTGGCTCGTCTTAAATGGTACCTGGTCTGTTGAGGTTCCAAGCGTACCGTACCGGTACTAAATGTGACGTGAAACACTGCAGATCACTGATTGGTCAGACAGAATCATCAGTACCAGCGTCATTGCAGGGCCAGAGTGGGACTCATTTTCAGCCCTGGAGTTTCATGCCTTAGACCGGCCTACTTTAGTTCCCGACTGTCTATATTAAAATAATGTAATTAAAACCTCAGTATATAAGCAATAGTGCACTGTTCTGTACAGCCTTGTAATTCATTGTATTTTTTAAAAATATTATTTTCTATTCAGTGCAATAGCCGGGTTTGCTCCCCCGGGATTTTTTTGAAAAATAAACCATTAAATGCACTTTCTGGAGAGTTTGTGCAAAGAAATATAGAATAAAAGTAGGTCTAGCAAAGTCTTATGTTTCTGTAAGTCACACAGATTAAACACAAATATGCTGGCTGAATAGATTAGTTGAGAAACACTGCTTTAATTATTGTATTTATGATGACTTTTTGAAATGTTAACTAAACAGCATGAGCTTCTTCCAGCTGGCCAATAAGTTATTTGGCAAATTTCATTCTAACATACAGATCTGTATAATGCTATTGTTTTTGATAGTGTTATAGCCTACATTTCTTACAGATAATCATGATGATCATTGCGTTTGTCTTACCGAATGTGGTAGCTTTATGCAATTACAGTTTGTCTATAAGTTTTTTATTTTTATTTTTCATTAACGCTGACAGTAAAGTGTTGCCAGATATTGCTGCTAAAAACAAGCAAAACAAAATAATAATAATAATAATAATAATAATAATCCGAAATTAGTTAATAGCTTGTGTTTTGGAAATAAGATTAATATATCACTAACCCTAACATGCAACTTTCCAATTTAATAACTTTCTAAAGTGTCACATTAAATCAGAAAAAGGTCCAGGAGATTTCTGAACCGTTCCATTACGTGGATCTGGCAACACGGAGGCTGCACTCGCGCTCTCATTCACAACGTGCTGTTCACTGCGCTAGCTTCTCACAGCAACATGAATTGGAAACACTCCAATGTGAGGTGGTTTAAACATGCCTAATTAATCATTCAAAGAGCATGAAATTTTATTTTTGAATGTAAAAAAATGGCCGAGGTCCGAACCTCGCGGTGACCTCACATCTGTGTTAAATAATCCATTGTAATAAAGTTATTCTCATTCTGGGCACAGTAATAGGCAATTGCTCTTCCTGCTTCTACTTCTCTCGTTCTTATTCTCTCAGTCTCTTTATCTTTACCTGTAAATCTCCCCTTCCCGAAGCTGAGCTTTGATTGATATAGTTTTGCAATCTGATTATTTATGTCGGTCGTTTAAAACTTCTATCCAGAGGTGGAAGTAACGAATTACAACTACTCAGATTACTGTAATTAAGTAGTTTTTTCGTGTACTTGTACTTTTATGAGTACATTTTTTAGCCTGTAATTTTCCTTGTACTTGAGTACAAATTAAGTTAAGTAATGTACTTCACTACTTTAAAAATCCCATTAATTACAAAGTACTTGTACAATTTGAATTCAACAATTATTCAAATCTTTGACCAGCATTTGGGTATCCAATGGAAATAACTGATCGTGGGCGGGCCAATAAAAACCCTTGTATTTGGAGCGGGAAAAAAGCCCGGTTCCTGGAGAGCTATATTCGTCCTCACACGTCCTTCAGTTTGTATTTTAGTGTTATCAAAGAACTTTGCCCTAATGGACATGGACATTCGAGACACTGAATTCATTGAAAATTCCGAAGAAATACCAGATGACGAGTGCCCATGACCATAGAAACTTTGTTTCTGCAGTGATATGTGATAGTTCAGTTGTTTTTGTTTTTATAGTTGGGTACCTCACGATAATTTGACTAAAAACATCACTTGAAACATGAGCTTCAGCGTTACTCAGGTGACAAGCACATATACCGTAATAAAGATTTAGCATTGTAAACTTAGATTAAAAAGTTATATTGTATGTCATTGTCAACACATTGTTTTATTAATATTGAATCCGTGTTTTAAGCTTACAATGAGGAGTTTAATGAAGAGTCTTTCATAAAAACAGTGTCTTGCCGGCCACGACCCACTGGCATAACAGTGTAACTGCACTGATTGACAGTCTGTCGATGGCACATTTGTGTCAGTGCTAAATGCTGATAACTTTTGAAACTTTTGAAATATTAGTAGGGTACGTTTGGAAATCTTTATTGTAAAAAAAAGAAAAAAAAGTTTATAAATAAAATAACCCAATAAGCTTATTTATTTTGCATTATAATTCATTAATAATAATTATTATATTAGACCATTTTTATAACTTGGTTTCCATAAAAGTAAATAAACATCACAGGCTAAAAGTAATTAGTAATTAGTACTTGAGTAGTTTTTTGAGAGGGGTACTTTGTACTTTTACTTAAGTACATTTTTAACACCAGTACTTTTGCTTGTAATCGAGTATTATTTTAGCAACTACTTGTACTTGTACTTGAGTACAAATTTTCAGTACTCTTTCCACCTCTGCTTCTATCGTAAAACAGCTGTTTAGTTTAGCCACTTGCATCGTATTATCTTGGGAAGCGTCGCGTTGGGATTCGTGGTGCGTGGCTCGCGCTTCTGTGAAAATAAATCCTGCTTTGATCGGTCATCTCAAACATTTTGCCA
This sequence comes from Pimephales promelas, assembly GCF_016745375.1. Next base: position 1,482,346 of record NW_024121987.1, read on the forward strand.
TTGCCGATGAACGGTGTTTGAGTGCTGATGATGAGGTCGGTTCTCGTTGAGTTATGGTGGTGGGTACGGCCCTGACTCGTAAGCGCTACTATTGTCCATGTTTCGTATCTCTTATTTTTTTTTTGTTCGCACATCTCTAGCAACTGACTTTTTTTGTGGGGCTGCGAGAAAATAATAATAAAAAATAGTGGGGCTGCGCTATGACTGGAACCTATTAGGGAAAACATTCACCCAGTGCTGTGACAACGCCGGCCCTCTTAGCCAATAAAACAGACCGGCCCACCGGGAATTCTCCCGGTGCTCCCGATTAGCCAATCCGGGCCCGCGTCATTGTATTTGCGACCAATAGACATCGACATGAGAAACCAAACCCGCTAGATTTAAATAGCCAGTAACAGCCACTGCTGTAATCGATCAGTCTATACTCCCACCCACTTTAAAGCGGTACTAACTGCAGTGGAAAAGCAACCGGGCTAAAGCGAACTGAGCCGTGCCGTGACGAGCCGAGTCGCACCACGCAGTGGAAAAGCGAAGCGAGCCAAACCGTGCCACGCCGAGCCGAACCGTACTGAGCAATATCGAGCCATACCAGCAGTGGAATAGCGTCATAAAGGTGAGGGTCAAAATCAAAACACTGAATCAATAAACTAATTGTCATCATTACAGCCCGTTCTCATCCCAAGGCGTGATCTAACTGACGCTTTTGACCATGCGTCAACATCCGACGCACATGGCACCCTTTAGCGTCAATATGAGACGCGCCTCCTAGTGGTCTAACCCTAACCCTACCCCAGACCTAAACCTACCCATGTTGTCTAACTGACGCTAAAGGTTTCCATGTGCGTCGGATTTAGACGCATGGTCAAAAGCGTCAGTTAGATGACGCCCTATAGGAAAAGCATCATCTAACTGACGCTAAAGGTTGCCATGAGCGTCGGATTTAGACGCATGGCCAAAAAAGATGAGAATGCGTTGATTATTATTATCATCATGTCAATGCTATAGCGAATGCTTTCCTATTAACCAAAAAAGCCAATGCCACTAAAGTTTATTCACTGAGAGCAGAGATGTATGTCTCCTAATGCCAGAAAGAAACAGTTGCAAAGACACAAAAATACCCCAATTGCATTCACAATGTGGCTTTGTGTTTTTTAAGAGCTTAGTAAGAAACATGCCATGAAATTTGAAAGCATATAATATAATATAATATAATGTAATATAATGATGCAATGATAAACTGAAACATATCACAACACTTAAAAAGCACATCAATATCTATAATAATGGTGAAAGTATCACAATAGTATTGTATTTTCAGAGACCTAAATCCCACTCCTAATCTTTATGCATGCACATACATTATAATAAACACAGGGATTGGTATGTAGGTTATAGCAGGCTCTCTGCACCACTCTCTGCATTACAAATGCAATGCAAGGCTGTGAACAGAGCACGTCAATTCTTAACTAATGAGAAACATGTTAAAAGACATTAATACATAACAGAGAGCAAGAGGCAAGAGGAGCACACAACCACAAAGTGCACAAAGGGACAAAAACCGATCCATGAGCAAAATCTAAAGATTCAAAAATACAGCTGCAGCCTATGTTCTCTCTCCCCACCTCTTCCCATGCACTAGGGATGTATATGCGTTTTAATTGATGGAGTATTACAAGAGCTTGTGCTTTGATCTCAGGCTACGGAGAGAAAGAGGTTGCGGTGTGGTTTGTGGTGGTCTCCCATCATGCCTTGGGATGATCACAGACAGCCTTTCCTGGGCTGTTTTCCTACAGCCAGCTGACAACTTTATTAGGCTCAGACAATCACTCGCAAACAACAGACATACAGTTATACACAAAGCAGAGAGCCCAAATGTGCTGTTACAAATGACGGAATGTTCCATAGACTGTGGGATTTTAAAAACACGCACTTGTTGCCCTTTATTTTATTTATTTTTTTTTAAGTGTTCTTCCTTTTCTACCATTCAATGGTTTTGTCAATCCCATGGTGCAGACAAATATTTCCCAGCCACAAGTCTTGAAAGCTCAATAATGTGATTGTGGAGGATGAGACATTTCATGTTACAGTGAATACAGGGAATGGTTTTTCTGTGGGTCGGCAGAAGGAGTCAATCAAGCATTGATTTTTTTGGAGTGTATAGCTTTATTGTCAAAGGAATAATTGATGAATTTTTCACTTCCAATCCTTGAGGGTTACTTTTCCTTTCACCAGCTCCCATGGTTTGTCATAATGTATTTGTTATAGCACCTGCTGTAAAAGAATCCCCAAATCCCAAAAATACACATTCGCACACGCTAAAGATCACAAAACAAACATACTCAGACAAACCGCCTGTGCCTCGCGTCTGCTAAAGGAAGATGTTAAGCGAGTATGCACATGCGTTGTGCTCTGCAACACTTTCCAGCCCAAACAAAAGCCACTGTACCACTGTTCGGAGCGCTCGGCTTTAATTCCCCTGGATCAGAATGTTAATTAAATCTTAAGGACGGGGGTTTAAGAGATTCAGAGACAAGTGAACAAAATGTGATACATGAATGCATGAGAATGCATGTCAGAGAGCCATAGTAAGAATGGAATAATAACTTTTTGAACAATAACTGTAAATTATGAATGGTACCAACTGTTCATTTATTCAGTCATCCAATAAATAAATATTTAAATAAATGAAAATATGATAAGCATAATTTTTACAGTCCCATTTTATATTAGGATTGATGAACTATGTACTAAAATTTTAAATGAATCATTTGATACAATGCCCTTATTGTGTACATGCATCGTTTAACAATAAAATAAATACATGAATAAATCATACTGCTGCTATAATTACGCAGGGTTTCCAAGACTTTTAAAGACCTTTTTTATGACGATTATGATTTAAATTTGTGACCTACACGAATTACGAAAAATAACTCCTTTTCAAGGCTTTTTTTTTATTGACTTTCATTAAAAGTAATAAGTTTATTATTTAAAGGTTTCATTTTCTTAAGAGTAAAAAACTGAAGGCTCCTGTTTCCTAAGTAACAATAACACAGGATCAACATTATCACGATAATATAACAGTCAATATCGATATTTATCACAATAAATGTCAAATCTTTATTTCTTTCAAGTTTAAAGGCAGATTTTTTGCTCCTAACTTAAAAGTTGTAGAAACCAGAGCATTAATCACGGTTTTAAACTATATTATAGTTATTTATTGTTATTTATATTTATTGTCAGAACATATCATGACAAACACTTGCCATTCAAACATTTGTCATTTTTGTCAACAAAATTAAGATCTTTATTGGAAAATTAATTTCTTAGTTTCTGCATGATAATATTGCTTTGAAACAGGTTTGTGTTGCCTGACTTTGATGGCACGTATCTTCATGAAATGTATGAAAAACAGTCATTAATAGCCTAAGTATGTTAAATACTGTCTTGATATTTTATTAGTCCTTTACATTAATATAATACAATTCAATATGCATATCCCATATTTCATGGTGCAGTTAACATACTAGGCTAACGTTACAGTAACAGACTCTGACTGTATCTGACTGAACAGACGAACAGTGTTTCTGCGCTTTTTCATCTACCTTAACTGGTTTAAATCACTGAAACATTTGTGTTCTTCGCTGAATTCAAGCTCTTCTCACAGGTTCTCGTGACTGAGGCCGTTCAGAGTAAACGCTCTAGTGAACTCGCGGTGCGCTGCCGTTTGGACTTTGAGCCGGTTCAAATGATGGTGCGTTCACGTGCAATATCAAAAGCCGAAGTGGAAAATGCACATGAACACCCCCTCATGTGGTATTTTCCACTGGGCAACTCATAGAATATATTTTGATGCAAGAGTTGAGATAACCTTTGACCTTTTCAAAATGGCAGAGAGCAACGCAAGTGTCGTGAAATGGTAAAAATGTGTACTATTCGTGATCTAGAAACTGTCCAGCACATTATTTACCATTTGAGTTTTGAAAAATCATTTTCTTGCTGTAGCAGATGACTTAAATAGTTTTAGCTAAATAACAGGTCTGGATCTCCATCTTTTTACCACATTACGACAACAAAAGCACCTGAATGCAACACTCTGGTAAATACCAGTTCACAAAAGGAAAATATAATATTTTCCATAGCACGTGAACGCACCATGAGTTTCGTTCCGCTTTTGATGCATAAACATTACGGAACATTTATCGAACTCTTGATATCGTTTTATAGAGAAAAAAATATATTGCGATAGTGAATGTAAATGCAATTTATGACCTTGTATGGAAAATCCGAACCTTTGTATGACTTTTTATGACCTAAAATTCTTATAATTAAATTTAAGACGTTTCATGACTTTTTTATGACGTGGTATACAGTACACTGCTAAGCCATAGTAAACATGTCTAGGAAACAGGCATACATCTGTTTACTTTTCATGTTTTCAGAGGATGAACACTTCAATGATACCACAATGTGCCACTGCGTGGGATTTTGATTAATCAAGAAAGGCGCTATAGCAAATGATTAACGGCAAGTTGGTTTTGCTTACATCAGCATGGACTTGAAAATCACATTTCATTGGTTCAGACTCATGCCATCGATAATTTGCTATGAATATTCACAAAGTTGGAATTACAATGATATCAAGCTTGTGCTGAGGGGAAGCACCTGTAGTTGAGAAGCAAGCAGAAACGGCAATTAATAAAATAAAGGAAAGGTCCTCCTCTCAGAAAATTAAATTTTAGATGTTTAATTGCTATTTGCAGAATTGGGATCAGTGCTTAATGAACTCGTTTTTGTGAAAAGTTAATATTTTTCCAAAATTGACGTATTTCACTTGTTTTAGCTTGTAATTAGCCCATGCACATTCCGACGCATTTTGCCAGCACATTTGGCAAAAAAAAGAAAGACAAACTACTGACCTGTTTCATTTCATTATCACAAATAAAACAATCGACTACAAGAATTAGTATGCAACATGCTTACAAAATCTTTAATTTTGAATTGAGGATGAAGACGTAAATGTTCCTAGGTTGGACATTACTTTAGGCCACTACAGAAGCACTAAAATTATATTACTCAATGTTGTAATAAATGTTATAATAATAACTAAAAGTCCATAGGAACTGTATGGAAATGCAATCAAAATAAAAAATGACTAGATATGTCAATGTTACTATCTACAATGGCCTTTTCTTCTGATGTGATATATCCAAATAAAACAAGCGGACTATGACAGTCCAGCTTCAGGCTGTGGTGTGGGACTGCAATGAGTTAAGTTGAGTAAACAAATTCCTTGATTCCTCTCAGTCATAATCTTGCCATTTTCGGTTTGGCTAAAACAACAAAACCAGCTGTGGCTGCATGGCTGGTAGAAAAAAATGTCTCTCGGAGGAGTAAAAAAAAAATATATATATATATATAGGCTCGCACATTGAATTCAGGCTAGTTTGCCAAGCTCCTGTCAGATGGGCTTCCAGCAAACCGCAATAACACAGCTTAGAAAAACTCAACACAATTTCATGCTGTGAGAGGTTTTCCAATTGACTATGGGGCCACCTGGATTGTGCGAATACACTTATTTGACAAGACACACAAAAACACAGAGACAAAGGAAGGGAGTGTTGTAATGAATTTGAGAGTGCCTCAGAGTAAGGAGGAAAAGGGAAAGCGAGCAGCAATAGAACGGTAGCTAAAACAAACACAGCATGATGGCAGGCAGGAAGCCGGAGACTAGCAGAGATTGGCCCGCTTGTCAGTACAGTAGAGCAAATCGACAGAACACACTGAAGGAATTGCACAGAGGAAGGCACTGGAGAGCGAACCCCATATCTCTCCATGTCAGGTTATCCCAGGGATCTCCTACATTGATGGACACCAAATACCTTTAGCAGAGACAGCCTCAGTGAGCTCCCCTACCGTTCTTGGAGGAACTTTGTGACTGATAGGCAGACCAGGGCACCCATATCTGCAAGTGTCAAAAGTGAGGGCGAGTAAGGAAACAGAAAAAGCTGGATGATCAAGTCAGAGAAGACCTGATGGAAGGTGCCATGCACTCTTAATGGCCAGAAGGTGTCAAGTTTTGCTGTCGAACTGAAGACCAAACCGAGACTCTGATTACCAGCAGGTCAAAAACTTGAGTGAATCGTGGCAGGGAAACGAAAAAAAAAAAAAAGTTAGCACAAAGTTCTGGCTTAAAATAACAGTAACTTTAATTACTTGATGAGAACCGCAATCATTTTCAATGTGATACCAATCATAGCACAGCAATCTTGAAGTGAGAAATGAGGAAATAAATAGATACTGTAGGTTACAAAATATCACATTCCTTTGGCCTGCTATGCCATCCCAAAGGGAGTAACTTTGGAAAAGGGCTGAAGTTAATCATCTCCCAAGGACAGACTATGATCCCTGACAGATCATTCCCCGGTCTCCAATGACCCTCACCCCATTTCCACACACTCAATACATACCTAGAAGCACACAAGTACTCACACAAACACACATTTCAATCGAACATCTAGCTTGCCCTTCACAACCAACTTTAATTTTCTCAGCTCCAAATGTACCATCCCCATGCCTGTAAGGTAAACGGCTTTCCCAATTAAAGCTGGTTAATGTAAGTGCCCATCATGCCACTGGCTGCAATGGCAGACTTCATTTGTGAAATCCAGGATTTTTTTTTTTTTTTTTAACCTTAAGCCTGGAGCAATGGACAGCCAAATGGAACAGCACTTAGCCCACAACCCCTGATGAAGTTATACACCCATTCACATGGGGGGGAAATGGGACTTTCCTTCTTAAAAAAAAAGACTAACAATAGATGCAACAGGATTAAATTATGACAATCATATCAGGATTCTTATTCATTTGACAAAATGATAGCATGTGTAATTTAAGTCTGTGACTCAAATGACCCTGACATGACCAGACAGGCACAACAACCCTGCAAGCTTTGAAATGCTTGTCTTGTTCCCCTGTCTGTCTTAGAGAATGGGAGACGTGACTTTGAGATCAACAGCACAGCAGGACTGCGCTAACATCTTCCGGCATTTTCTGTCACAATGTCCCCTTTAAATGTGAGGATTCCATGAAAATACAGCGTCAAGTTTTTGGACCATTCAGAATTTAATTGAAAATGCCTTCAGTTCCTGAATATGAATTCATTTTGAATTCATATTCAAATTCGTGAATCCAAATTGACAAGAACTAGATTTGAAATTCAAATTAAGATTTAAGTATAGATTAATTTAAAGTTTTTAAACAAGAAAAAAGTTTTAATGTTTTTTTTTTGTTTGTTTGTTTTAAAGACATTCCAAACAGACTTTTGGACCATGACCGAAGATCCATCACTAATTGAATTTACTTGAATTGCAGTTCTGTAAATTTCACTTTGTCACTCCATTTCAAATTCAACATCCTGTGAAGTGTAGCCAATTCAATTCAAATTCACACTAAGTGATCAAACTTAGATCCTTTATCTAATTGGCCTAACATGAGGTGGCTCATTGGTTCATGTAGTCATGTTGTCTACAAAGCAGAAAGTTGGTGGTGCAATCCTCAATTCCACCTGACCAATGTCGAGTGCTCCCGACGAGCTAGATGGCACCTTATATGACTGACACCACCATCGGTGTATGAATTGATTGTATGAATGGGTGAATGTGAGGCAAAATGTAAAGCGCTTTGGTGGTTATTGGGTCCGTGAAAGCACTATATAAATGCAGTCCATTAGAGAGGAAAATGCAGTCCATTAAAGAGGAGGAAAAAAAACACATTTGGAAACCTGGGAGTTTTTAACAAAAATGAGACTCCCACTCTATTCCTGGTCAAAAAATACCTGAATAATGCATTTATCTTGATTTTCATTCATACAAGCGTTTGCCTATTGACTAAAATTATGTTCGAATTTCAGAGAATTACTTAAAGTGGAGAGGTGCTTCAATTAAAAATCATCAGTCATTAAGAGTTGGAAAAGTACAAGATCAGAGCGCAAATTCCTGGGAGAGAAACGAGAGGGGAAAAACATCATCCAACAAGTGAAGGTGATAAAGTAGAATTCTATTCCACAAGGTAATAGACAGTGCTGGAGCATGACCCAGAAAGCCAATTCACGCACACCGAGTGCTCAAGTCACATGGTCTCAATCATTTTCTGCAGTGAATAAAGTGTTGCCCTATGTAAATCTTTCAGCCTATGCAGACGGAAACTAATTAAGCTATTTGAAATAACATTGCAGGTATGTGTGTGCAATCTAGCTGAGCACAGCTGATGAGCTCTTCTAGGCCCGGGGCCAACTTAAAAAATTTAAAAGAAAAGCAGCTGCCAAATTCTAGCAGAAAACAGAAGCCTAAAGAGACTCTGCATCCTTCCTTCAACAACAGCGAAATGTTATACATACCCTCTGATCACAAGACTCTTTAACCCATCTTCAACTCACTCCAAGGCAGAGATAAAGATGTGTTTATTAGAGGAAAGTAATGGTGTAGCTAGATGAAGCTTAACAAAACTTCAATGCAAAATACTGTAAGTAGCCCATTACAGCAGAAACAGAGATACAAGATCACAAGGCAATCTCAGGGCGCTACTGTTGATAATATGGGGGGGGGGGGACAGTGCTTATTTGCACATCTTCCAGAACCACAAAGCCACGCAGAGCAGCACTGCAGGAGCTTTACTATCTTGGGAATTAGAATGAACTATTTGCAGCCGAGGGTGAATGAGCAGAGAGCCATCATTCCCCGGCCCTGTTGTGTCTTCAGCTGAGAGAAGTCTTGCTTGCCGATTGTTTTTGTCATATACAACTGTTCCCACGGTACCCTCCAGCTCAGTTTCTACACGGCAGAAATGACTGATATTCTGGTAACCCAATGGTGTCCACAAATAGATCATTTCATGCAGAAGCTGAGGAAATAGCTGGTTGACGTTATTAAACAAGCCATTAGGAAACTTTAAGTGGACTTCGAATGTTAACCAAGAAGACTAGGTACTATGACCTCACAGTCTTTCGCAAGAGCATAAATTCTATGTTCTGACATTAAAAAATAAGTCACGTGCAGTTGCTTATAAATGGGATTATGTACTGTCAGCCAGCTAATATTGCTAAATACTGTAAACCCCTTAGCCTGGATGCCAGCCCGGACCCCGCCCACAACATTTTTTTGGTCGGGAAGTTCAGTCTGGACTCGATCCATTGTGGAGTAATTATGATCAGTCAAAAAATGTTCAGGCCAATCAAATTGCCAGGGCGGGCTTTATACGATGATGGACAGATGATCTGTAGTTACGTAATCAAAGAACGCTTGGGTTGAACTGGTTTCCCTCAAAGATGACTGCAGCAGGAGAATTGAGATGTATAGATTCCGCTATCACATTTGTTTTAGAAGAAATTGACAGTGCATTCTTTTTAAAAGAAGAATAGAGAACTGCAATAAAGGCATTTGTCGATCGGAAAGATGTGTTTGCCATCCTTCCAACAGGATTCGGCAAAAGTTTAATTTATCAGCTGGCTCCGATGGTAGCTAAGAAGCTAGGACGCAATGAAAACCCAGTTGTCATTGTGGTTTCTCCTTTGGTCACACTCATGGAAGACCAAGTAAAAGAAGGAACCGAAATGGGCATCATGGCGATGCAACTCATGTCAAAGCCATGGCTGCATCAAAAAAAGGTGACGCTTTGTTGCTATACTACTCGCAACACCATACCCATACAGATAGTCACTGTACCCCTTACAAGCGGTGTATTTTTTTTTTAAATAAATTATTAGATGTTACTCATCATTTTGTATTTAAATCATCATTAAATACATAATTAAAAAATAATTTTGGCTCCCGGTCTATTTTCTCTGAAGACTTGAATGAACACGCTTCTTCAGCCTGGTCTCTTTTGTCGCCTCTCCATTTATTAAAATCAGTCAAGTCACGCTCCAACCCTGTTATAAAATTGAGACAGGTCAGAACACGGCAGAAATGACTGACATTCTGGTAAACCAATGATGTCCACAAATAGATAATTTCAAGCAGAGGGTGAGGAAATAGCTGGTTGACGTTATTAAACAAGCCCTTAGGAAACTTTAAGTGGACTTCCAATGTTAACCAAGAAGACTAGGTACTATGACAGGAAAATTGAGACAGGTCGAGAAATGCGAGCAGATTTGTTGGCTTTATTGTTAAAGTTTTTATTTTTTTTATTTTTTTCCCTGGTTCGATTAAGACACGACTCATAATCAAAGCCCTATGGAGCAGAATCAGACTCACATTCTGAATAGAATAGGAGTATGACGAAGTCAGGCTAGTAAACCACTTTAAAATAACACAAAATCCATCCCTTCCGCATTAGGGTCCTGATCCGTCCAGGGCAGTTCATTCTGGAATAGTAACCAACTGACTGACACTCGAGCAAGTCTTGCCACCTTGCAAGCTTCACTTTTAGAGTGCTAACTGTGCCCACAGTCCACTACATTTTTATACACTACAGTCCCTGAAGTGGGTCACCCTTGGAGATACAAGAAATGCACTGCTCCCCTTTCTGCTAAAGATGACTGAGTCTCTGGCATAGTTGCACTCATAGGAGGAGGTTGAGGGCTTGACAGAGTGATTGGACCTTTCTAGGTCAGATCCCGTGACATTGCTCAGCTGGTAAAAAAAAAACGAAAAGAGGATAAATAAACCTGTGGTGCCAGGGGAATGGAGCTACCTGCGGCACACTGCCTCTTCATGACACCATGGGGCACCGCACCTCAGCATCTAGAGTGATAGTTGTGCTCTGCTCTTTTATCATTGTTTGTGTTCTTTTCATTTTTTCAATGTAAATTTCTCACCCAGATTTAACAACCTTTCCATCCCATTATTTTTTTTGCATTTTCTCTCCTGTTGAGGGAGATCAGCCTGTGGACTTCAAAGAGCGAGATGTGCCAGCACAAAGGATGGAAGCAGGGGGAAAAAGAGAAAGACAGAGAGGGAGGGGAAAAGATAGAGCAAAAGAGGTTGGAACTGGGTCACAGGCACTGCAGTTGACTCGTATTGGCCAGACTATAAGAATGATCTTTCTCTTGTTCTGTCTCAGTAAAACTAAGTGTTGTGGCACTGAAACATGGGCAGCCACTTCTAGCCTTGCATGTGAGGGAACATCAGTCTATCAGTTAAGCTTAATTGCTACAGCCAAAAAAGTAAATTCGCTATTGGAAACATACATGGTCTGGCATCACAGCCCTCTTCTTACTTAAAACTATAGAAAAATAACTTTTCAGCAGTAGCTTAGCCGTTTTAACTCCAGTCCACGACCTGAAACACAAGACCTTTGCTCATAAAAGGACACAGCGTGGTTAGGGAAGTGTGAGGTGCATGGTGTAAATATAAATCCACTGAGCACTTCCAGGCAGTCATTGACCCACTTCAGAAAAACAGTTCGCACAGGTTTGAAGAGTGAAATTGATTCATAACCTTGGCAAACGCATGTTGGGATCTTGTCCTTCCATGTTTACACCGAGAGCAAAGCAAGTAGTACGGCTAAATCCATGTCTAGTGAGACGAGGGCAGTTGTAAAGGTGTTGCAGAGCCCTGTGAGAAAACTGCAAGGACATTCACAGCAGCAAACACAAACACTTAAAAGGGTGATGCAAATGTGCGCATTACGGGGAGAAAATAAAGGTTGAGATATTGAAAACTATCCTCTTGGCTCAGGAAGCCAGTAAAGCTGAAAAACAAACACAAAACAGCCCCAACAGAACAAAACTGTATCTGGGCTCCAATGGTGTGAAGGGAGAGCAAGGTCAGCGCGCAGAAAAGCCGTGGGGGCAATTTGTCTGTACACGTTGTAGAACATGACTTTGTGACTACTCAGCTTCGGTTTAAACACAAGTCCGTTAAAGGGACTACTGGACAAGGGGTTTTCAACTTGAATAACTGCCAGTGAAGGACAAACAAAGTACAGGATCACTTCTATGGCCCTCCACACACACACACAGGAGGCTTACAGGAACGTTGAATGTTTATCAGACTTGTAAGTTATCGCCAGTTCTCTGCTGGAGCAGCTCAATAACATCAAAAGCAAGGCCAGACGTTATCACAAACACTCGTCCTCCACCACAATGACCCTCGATAAAGAGGCGGCATAGTCGGTGCTGGTCCCCTCAGCCTCCTGCCACCCAACAAAACATAAGCACACACACAAAGACGCAGAGCTACACGCATGCATACTGATAACAGACTCCGATTATGGTGGCATAGGGGGTTTGGAAGTTACATCTCTCCTTCTTCTTATGCTTTTGAGAGAGACAGGGTTGTTGCACTTCAAGGACCACCAGTGCAGCTTTCTCGCGACAGAAAAACAGTGTGATAGCATCTTCTCAGCCTCAGGAAGCTCTTCTCCCCTTCACTGGCTCAGCTGATGACATGTCTGTGTTGATTTCCAAACGTGGGATTGAGGGGTTGCCGTTCCAATGACTGACTACCTTGGGAGGAGGGTGACAGCACATGACAGCGTACGGTGCGCCTTGTAACCAAAAAACTTGACATAAGCGCAAACAAGTCAGCAGAGCTCACCAGAGTCCTGAGAGGGATAAGGGATACACTGTCAGCATATGCATGGGTAATGACACATAGCACTATGATGATGACATGGACGACTACAGACTCTGGTGCTGTTGTCAGGTTTAAATAACAGTGGGGGATAAGACAGAGCTATGTGAGCTTATAGGAAACACAGGGTATGTCAACACAAAGAAAAGAATGATGATATGTTTATGTGTGTGTGTGTTGTGCGTCCCTACACAAAGCAGACCTGATGACCCAGGATGTTTATGCTAATCAAGGCTGCATTTATTTGATCAAACATACAGAAAAAAACAGTAATATTGTGAAATATTATAATAATTTCAAATAATTGTTTTCTAATTTAATTTATTTTGATGATTACTCCAGTTTTAAGTGTCACATGATCCTTCAGAAATTATTCTAATATGCTGATTTATCATCAATGCTGGAAAGAGTTTATATATATATATATATATATATATATATATATATATATATATATATATTTTTTTTTTTCGAAATGTGATACTTTTTCAGGATTCACTGATACCTTAAAGGGTTAGTTCACCCAAAAATGAAAATTAAGTCATTAATTACTCACCCCCATGCTGTACCAACCCCCTAAGACCTTCGTTCATCTTCGGAACACAAATAAAGATATTTTTGATTGAATCTGAGAGCTGGATCAGTCCTAGATAGACTGCCTAAGGGACTGGCTCTTGACGGCCCATAAAGTCATTAAAGAAAAGGTTTAAATATTCCATGTGCCTACAGCGGCTGAATTATAAGTTTATCAAGCGACGAGAATACTTTTTGTGCGAAAAAAAAAACATAAATAACGACTTTATTCCACTATTCCATTACTTCCTTATGGGCGCATGCGCGAGAACTGAGACGAGGACGTTCTCATTCGTCTACTTTTTGTTACCGGCTGCTCACCGCTTAGGAGTTTTACCGCCACCTACCGTATAAAATGATGATCCATATATAAGGCGCTCCGGATTATAAGGAACACTGTCGTTTTTTTGAGAAGATTAAAGGCTTTTAAGTGCACCTTATAGTGCGGAAAATACGCAAATTGAAAAGCGTATGTACAGCGCGCATCTTCCTCTGCTTGTAAACAGAAAGTTTTGCGCTTCCAGCTATATCAGCACATCATCTTATACGGTAGGGGGCAGTAAAACTCCTAAGCGGTGAGCAGCCGGTAACAAGAAGTAGACGAATGAGAACGTCCTCGTCTCAGTTCTCGCGCATGCGCCCATAAGGAAGTAATGGAATAGTGGAATAAAGTCGTTATTTATGTTTTTTTCGCACAAAAAGTAGTCTCGTCGCTTGATAAACTTATAATTGAGCTGCTGTAGGCACATGGAATATTTAAACCTTTTCTTTAATGACTTTATGGGCCGTCAAGAGCCACTCCCTTAGGCAGTCTATCTAGGACTGATCCAGCTCTCAGATTCAATCAAAAATATCTTTATTTGTGTTCCGAAGATGAACGAAGGTCTTACGGGGTTGGAACAGCATGGGGGTGAGTAATTAATGACTTAATTTTCATTTTTGGGTGAACTAACCCTTTAAAAGTTAAAAAGATTTAAATCTTTACTATCAATTTTTATCAATTTAACAGATGCTTGATGAATACAATTATTTATTTATTTTTTAAATAGGAGAAAAAAATACTGACTGTCCAAACTTTTTATTTATTTATAGTGAAGCCAAGTCGACATGTTTAAAAAACTATTGAAGAGATTAAAAATTTGTCACAATGTCAAATTGTCCACAATATTAGTGTTAACAAATCTACTCACCAAAGCCTTAATTTATCAACTGCCTTCAATAGACAACATTCACACAAATAATCACTAATAAGCATATATATATATATATATATATAAATCCAAAGCCCCAGAAAATAGGATACAGCAACTAACACCTTTCAAGCATTTTCAGACATATCTCATAACATCTCCAGCATACACCTTTGCAAACTTCTCACCAACTCTTTGCCAGTCACACACAAAAAAACACACCCACGACCACCATCACCATTAACTCCTGTTATACACACACAAACTTTTGAGCAAACACTCATGAGCTCTCACATATAAACCACACACACACACACACACAAACAGGAGAAGGGGGAGCTTGAGGCAGTGAGGCACCTGGCAGTGGGAGGTGATTGAAAAGACACAAGAAAGGTGTCAGTGCATCACTATAATTAGCCTTGTTGATCCTGCAGAAATACAGGCCCAGGGTGTTGTTGCTGACACACACACACACACACACACACACACACACACACACACACACACACACACACACAGATATTCCCTGGGCGGAGTGAGAACTTGTGTGTGTATGTATACAGTTGACAGGAGGTGGCTTTGGGCCTTGCACTAGTGGAAATATGTCTAAACAGACACACACGCACACTTAAACTGAGCACTTTTACTCCCCTGGGGGTCCGCTTATCAGCCACAGAGTCTCTAAAGTGTATGTGCACTGACACTTGCCCTCACGTTAGTCTAAATCTAGTTACAGAGCTATACTGCAAAGGGAAAGATGTCTCTTAAAGAGGATTTTTTCATTAATAATTGATCTAATGAAATCTAATATTTGTGGTGTTGGGTGATAAATAAATCTAAAGCAGTTATAATACAAACTAAATAAATAAATCTATAAATCTGAATAATTTCTTTGCAATGTATGTATGCTGGTACAGTTGTTCAGTTGAGTAAATAACAGATATTTAACACATAAATAGCCTAAACAATCATAACTACGATGGACAAGAGAGCTCAACATGCTGCAACTGAAAACACATGCACATTATAGTAAACACCAGCAAATTAAGAAAACATCTACATCGGTTTGACAACACATGCTGCAAATACTCACAACGCAACCAAACGCGCTAAAAATACTCAGACCGCAACCAAATACCTTTGACGCAACAAAAACTCACAGCTGAACCAAATACAGAAACACACACAAAAAAACATTTTGTTTGTTTGTTTGTTTGTTTTAATAACCTGATTGCCAAAAATTACTGTATGAAGAGTTCAGATGCAAAAGCCTCTAAATGCCATTTGAAATTTTCTTCTTTAATGATAATTTTTATCAAACTTGTAAGTTCAGTAATTTCACTTAAATAACAATTAATAGGTAATTAAGTGAAATCACTGAACTTAAATATACAAGCTTCATAAAAATGATCATTCTAGAAGAAAATTTCAAATGGCACTTAGAGGCTTTTGCATCTGAACTCTTCTTATGTAAATAAGAGTAAAATTAAAAAACCTCAAAAAACTGGATTGTTTTCGTTAGACTATTTGCATTCTCATTTCATCCATTTGAAAACGCTTTGGTTTAAAATATTAAAGGTAATGCTTTCGTTGATGTGAACTTGAAAATTTGAAATGGAAACAGGAATTGATGATCAGATTCATATTTGTTTTGCGGAGACACATTTGTCAAAGTGTAAATGGAACACTTAACAAATCTGATAGCTATCAAATCAATAAAAACGCATGAAGTGACCAAGTGTAAACAGGCCCGTACTAAATCAATGCCCAAATAATCATCCCAAAAAGATTTAAACTAAGGATTTAATATGAGGAAGCAAGTGGCCATCAATTCACAAGGTACCTCCTGCCCATCCAATATTCACCGTTGACCTTGTGTTGGCATAAGACTGAAGAGAAAGTATGAACAGCTGCTTGAGGAAGTGACACATTGAGACCAGCCATGTGTCTGTCCACAGTAATCTCCACTCTTCAACCCTAGGGAGTGCCAGGAAGACACCGCTAAGAGAACTGTCCAGAAGTGCCAGTGACTGTCAAGTGAACGAGACTCGCCCTGTTCGAGTGGGACTTCCCCAAGTCAGATTTCCAATGGTGACACCTCAAAGCTCGGGGACTCTTTCGAAAGTCAATTAGACACTTGCAGGCAGGTTTAATACACTTTTCTTTGACTGTCCATAGCCAGGCAAAAAAAAGCTCTTCAAACACACAGACTTCCACCAAGGGACAAATCCTGGCAATGACAGAGTTTGGCTTCTTTATGCTTATGGAGAGGTTGTCAGTGACTCTCAAGGACACTTGGAGTGTGTGTGTGTGTGTGTGTGTGTGTGTGCGTGCATGTCTCGGAGGGGAAGCAGGTACGCCTGTCGGAGCGTCTGGCTGCTCCCGGTGCACAGGGGCTTGGTGACATCGCCCGAATGCTGATGTCTCCCCCACGCTTTCACCCAACGCCGCCAATGCTCCCACTCTGACTTTCAGCCAAGAGAGCGAGTGACAGGTCTGCACACACACATGGGCGCTCTCACGCGCGCACACACACGCACACAGATTTGTTTCAGAATCTTGCCTTTTCCCAGGTCTCAGGAGCTCATTCACAGGTGGTGGTAATAGAGCTGAATATTTCCTGACAAAAGCCTCTCCTTCTCCAAGCGGCTGTCTGACAGGTGTGTGTTAGCAGAAAAGAAGGTCAGTGGTGCAGCCACTAGATTTAACCTTTGGATATATTATTCTCAAACGTATTTAGCTCCATTTGATGGAGACACAGATATATACAATATCAATGACTAGATAAATAACATTTCAAGATCATTTTTTCGGTGTCTGAATATTTTTACCTATCTTAAAGGTGGAAAAAAAAACCTTTTTTTCCCAAATTTGTTGCTAGCATCGTTGTTTTCTTATTATAGCTTGTTATTACATAGCTTATTTCTTGATAACAGATGCTGCTAAGTATTACACACCGTTGCCATGAAAAACAATGCGTTACCATGGAAGCACACGGAATATTTTCTTTAGCGGAAGCAATACAATCGTTTTTAAACCAATAAACTCCTTTATTTAGTGTCAAATTATTGATTTATTTGGTAGGTAGCCTTGTAATAAGGGGGATACATATATGTATAGCGATACAACCACTTCAGGCTAACAACCGCCTCACTATTATCCCTTACATATGTCGCTATCAGCTGGCACATAAGCACTTTTAGGCTACAACTTGTGCAATATTGAGCATTTGTTGGTAGATGGCACAATACATTCTGTCTAGCAAAACTTTGTTCTCAAATGTTTGCTTGAATGTTGAATGCGATTCCAGCTTTATTTGCATGAGTTTTATTTTTACTGAACTTCAGATAATTCGATTGACAAGTGGATGGAAACTTGGCTACAGTTGTAAACACGACGGCTTGCTTCTTCCATCATATTGATTTCAGTATCTGCAAATGAAGTCCCACCCACTGATCTGTAATAGGTCTATAGCGTGAGTGGGTCCCATCCCCTGGAATAATGAGGAGCTAATGTTTGTAGTCTCTACACTTTTCAATGAAATGTGACTTCCTGCTTATTGTGACGCAAAATGACGATTTTTTTTTTCATAATAAGCAAGAAAGTAAAACACTTAAATCCTTATTTCTCCCATCTCAGGGGAAAATAAGGGAATCAACCATGACCATTCAAAAATATGACTGGGTTTCTAAAGATACAAAGCTTAATGCAAATGGGTGAAGTGTCTTTTTAAAGAACGTGACACACACCTCTCCTGTCAGATGACGATTTCCAGTTAAGTGTACCATATGTATCATAACGTTCAGCCAGCGCTCTGTGACATCTGAGGCTAAGTCTACTTATGTCCTAGCCAATGGGTTGAGTGGGTTTTATATTTTAATATTGTAAAACAATGTACTCCTGTTTCATCATAATCACTCTAGTCTTCAGTCTCACATGATCCTTCAGAAATTATTCTAATATATTTGCTCAAAGGAACATTTCTTATTACTATCAAAACATTTGTGCTTTTTCAGGAATATTTGATGAATAGAAAGTTAATAAAACACTATTTTTTATAATAAAATCTTTTTTTAATAAATTGAATGCACCCTCGCTAAATAAAAGTATTAACTAAATAATAACGACATAAACATATATAGTGCTTTTCTTTCTAAAATTAGTCTGTTTTTTTCTTCCACCATTGTAATTCACACCCAAAGTATACGTAGGATGTATGTCCTAAAGTACCTAGAATTGTCCTTAAAATGGGATGGAATATGTATTTCTAACAAAACAAATCACAAAAGTGATTATAATAATATGCAGTTATAATACAAACAAGGTCTTTGTTGATATCGCTATGCATAAGGTCTTCATATAATTCATACTGCAGATTTAAGCTTTTTGGATCAGAGCAGCTGTTGAAATGCCGATATCATCTGAACCAGTCGGTCTAAAGAGCCGTGCTCATAAAAGAATGGCGGCTATTCAAAACATTTGGAACGGGGCCATGCGGTCCATCTTCATTATCATGCACTAGCCTTATGGAAGTGAAGGTCTCTGGACATCTGAATGTTAGCCAAAGGTCCTTGAGAACAGCCATCCCTCTCCCATATTTATTTTCATATTCCAGTAATGTGAGATGGGGAAAAAAAAAAAACATACATATATTTGTTCTTCTCTTTCATTGAACCACAGAATATGGCCAAGACCCAGTTAACCCCTATTTGCGCCAACGGTTCCTCCCCATCGATCAAGCTCTCGCAAAACGAGCCAATTTACCCGGAGAGCAACTCTGGCGTGTTTCTTTTTTTTTTTTTCCTTTCTTTTTTTTTTTTTTTTGCAGCTAGGCTGAACTTTGACCTCCCGAGCAGTCCTCCACGGATAGCCGCATGGCTTCATTTCTGTTTCCCCCATAAACTCAATTTCCTCCGAAAACTTTGGCAAGTCGGTTACCCTGACCTCGACAAAGTGCAGTGGAGAGGACGGCATGAAAAATTGTACAGATCCAGGACAACAGAGGAGCCCTTAAGACTGCCAAGAACACAAGGAGAATTTCTAATCAATAAGTTCTTACCGGCAGCTTTCGTTCTGGTCGGATTCCTGCTCGAGTATGTTGTTAAAGATTGATACACCGGACAGTAAAAGGGACTCTATTAATAGAACAGGGCTATATTTTATACAGCTATCTTTTTCTCTTCCCTTATGTCACACTCACACAAACACTACATTCAGCCTCAGAGAGTGGTCCCAGGGAGAGAGTGAGCGAAGACCTACCTCATATACTGCCACAGGCGTTGTATGAGAGAATCTAAACAAGGCCATCCCATTGGGACACTCACACACTGCCCGCAGCGCAGAACGACCTACTACACACACCTCGTCGGCTGCCTCTGCCACTGTATCATTAGTTCATTTAGCAGCAAAATCAAATCATCAACACTCTATTAATGAGTGAACGATCGCCAATAATGTTTCATAATGAATTCTTGCTTTAGTCTATTTAAGGTTTTTCACCCATACAATAAATAAATAAATAAATAAATAAAGTCTAGAAGTAAAATGATGTCAATGGGTCAATGACTTGATGATCTTATAGTCTGGATTTTTAATACAATAAACAAATAACTTCAACACACCTCTTCAACCAACATGCAAAAAGAAAAAAAAAAAACATTAAATATAACAGAGGACCCCTGAAGATGTATGGCTGTGTGTCAATTGTCAATAAGCTCTCAAAAATTTGAAATTTTAATGGAGTGATGAACTGAGAAATCAAATTTTCCTTGAGCTTTTGACATCTAAGAGGTCATCATATTATAAGAATATCCTGTAAGTTTCAGAACTAAAAACGTCCTTGTTAGTCCAATAAAAGCTATTATTGACACCAGGCTCAGCAAACAACTCGTTTTTCAAAGTGGGGAACTATGATGTCAAAGAGGATAAAACACCACCCCCGCAGAAGAAGATCAACGCCTACTTCAACACGGACGGTTTAGCCCCGCCCACCGACTCGCGCATTACACGCATAGCTAAATAACATAGGCCTACCTCGTGATGACAAACCGGATCGAGTTCCCGAGCAATAAACATGCCGTTTACAAAATATTGTGCAGTGCCTGGTTGTGGAAGAAGACAGTCGCTGCATAAGTGAGTGAGTTGAAACTTATTATAATATGCAAAACAATTATCCACTCACAGCAGTGGGCGTTTACTTCCGAGTCTTCAATGCGAGACGGCCATAAAAACCGAGCGTTTTTGAGCTAGGCTCAAAACTAGGGTAGGAAATAGCCTGTTACTTATTCATTTTGATGTATTTGAATGTAAAAACCAAGCAAACGTCATAGGTTGACATTAGACAACAATATAAAAAAAAAATAAAAAGCCAGTTCATGACCACTTTAAAATAACTTTTAATAAAAAATTTTGAGAAGGTAAGACTTCCCAAAAACATGTTGCTATATATAAATTAATAATGCTATACAAAAATTACTTTTTACCTTTAAAGATTCATATAAAGATTTAACATTCAATAATGTATATATATATGTATATACACCTAAATTATATATTTAATTTTAGTAATGCATATATACATTAATTGTAAATGTCACTTTAAGAGTATGTACTCCATGGTACTACAAAACACTGTGGTCCCTGTAAAAATGGTAATACTAACTTAGCACTTTATTAGTACCCCCACACCCTTCCTATGACATCATCCCACCACAAGTGATGGCCCATAAATCTTTGCGCAATGATGCGGGTAGCTTGTCTGATGGTCTAGACAGCATCAGAACAATCTCTGGTGGGATATGATGAGCAAGTGACATTTGAATATGTGCATGAATGTGTGTGTAATGAAAAACATCTTGCTCTTAGGTAAAATAAGATGACAGATACATATACGGATGAGCAACTGATACCTATTCTGACTGTCAGATGAAGGTACAGAAGTGGGGATAGTGAGACAAAATTAGGCAGCAATCAGTAAATGCTGAGGGGTGCTCTCAATGCCCACATCTGCATAGAGGAATGCAAACTCATAAACCCAGCCTCGTCTGCAACACACCTCACCATCGGGACAAGTAAATGCCAAATAAATCTTTTAACATCTAACGACATGGTAAATCGTTCGTCGGAGGGCGAGAGAGTGGTGGAAATCGTAAAATGGGAAGCAGAAGAAACCACAGCCAGTTTGCTGATGAGAGACTGCACGATAAAGACTGGGGAAAAGGGCCACAAAAATAATGTTTTCTCCTCTTTCTGATCAATTTTTAATTTAGCCCAGCCTGCCCGCACTCTTCCCAGGCCGGGGTGTGGTAATTATTGCATTTTATTGACAGGGGGGATTCCCGCAGGGGGCTATTTAAAAGAGTTTTAACCCCGGAGCAAGTCGCTCCCTCACATGGCCCTTTGAAGGTGTCAAGTTCATTGATTTTAACTGCAGGAAATGCTGAACCTCCAGCAAGACGGAGAACACATTACCCCAGTGCTGGGCCGCGGTTACCCTCGGTCTCCCGATGCACGGCTCTATATCTAGTTATCGCACCAGTTCCCCCCCGTATACAGGAAGCGCAGCATCTCTGATGCTAAAGGCTAGCCCATAGCAAGCGAGTTATGGATCGACTGATAATCATAAATGGAAAAGAAGAAAAAAAAAACACAGGTCCCCAGTCAGTAAGGAGAGAAGGGGGGGGGGAGAAGCAGGAAACTTAAGGGATTTAAGGCAGAGAGGACAGAGATGGCATACAGTATTACACCGCATCTGCAAATGACAGAGGGAGAGAGGGAGAGATAGTGAGCCGATTTTGAAAAAGACATCAATCTGGTGAAAAAAAGAGCAACATGACAGAAATTAAACAAGATTCCAGTGTTTGAGTTTGCCCGCTTCCCGGCCCCCTTTCAGCCTCCCATTGAAATTCTGGGCAGATACAAACCCCTAGGCTTTTGACACACTTTTGAAAACACCACACCCCCTCTTTCTTTCTAGCAAGTCTCCAGAGTCGCTTCTAACTGACTAACAAGAACAGGGAGGGGGGTGGGGGGTGGGGGTACGGATCTTATTTTTTATTAAAGACTTTATTCTTAATGAAATGCAGTTGCCCTTTTTTATTCCTCATTCTGACGTTTTATTTTTTGTTAACCAGGGAGCCGACTGCCATCAGCAAAGGGAGGTTTGGGATGTGAGAGAAAAGAGCTACGTATATATGGGGGTCGATTTGGGTCAGGGAGGAAAGGGGGTAGAGTTTACAGAAGGGGTGCAGGTCAAAGCAACAGCGTAAAAACAAACACGCAGGCCACAGATTGGAGCAGAGAAAACACGGATAGGGAAAGAACAGTTGAAAGAAAAATACAATGGGAAATAATAGAGTTGTGAGGTGAGGACCAATGTTCAGACTGTATCCCATAATGCAATTCATCTTCCAAGTTCCCCAATTTGAATCTGTTAACAGCTCCCTGGAAGTTTGGGGTCAGTTAAAATCACTGAGAGGTCACATTAAAATCAAAGAATCCTAGTCTCATATGCTCACCAAGGCTATATTTCTTTGACAAAAAAAAAAAAAAAATCATTTTATATATATATATATACACTCACCGGCCACTTTATTAGGTACCCCATGTTAGTAACGGGTTGGACCCCCTTTTGCCTTCAGAACTGCCTCAATTCTTCGTGGCATAGATTCAACAAGGTGCTGGAAGCATTCCTCAGGGAGTTTGGTCCATATTGACATGATGGTATCACACAGTTGCCGCAGATTTGTCGGCTGCACATCCATGATGCGAATCTCCCGTTCCACCACATCCCAAAGATGCTCTATTGGATTGAGATCTGGTGACTGTGGAGGCCATTTGAGTACAGCGAACTCATTGTCATGTTCAAGAAACCAGTCTGAGATGATTCCAGCTTTATGACATGGCGCATTATCCTGCTGAAAGTAGCCATCAGAAGTTGGGTACATTGTGGTCATAAAGGGATGGACATGGTCAGCAACAATACTCAGGTAGGCTGTGGCGTTGCAACGATGCTCAATTGGTACCAAGGGGCCCAAAGAGTGCCAAGAAAATATTCCCCACACCATGACACCACCACCACCAGCCTGAACCGTTGATACAAGGCAGGATGGATCCATGCTTTCATGTTGTAGACACCAAATTCTGACCCTACCATCCGATTGTCGCAGCAGAAATCGAGACTCATCAGACCAGGCAACGTTTTTCCAATCTTCTATTGTCCAATTTCGATGAGCTTGTGCAAATTGTAGCCTTAGTTTCCTGTTCTTAGCTGAAGGGAGTGGCACCCGGTGGGGTCTTCTGCTGCTGTAGCCCATCTGCCTCAAAGTTCGACGTACTGTGCGTTCAGAGATGCTCTTCTGCCCACCTTGGTTGTAACGGGTGGTTATTTGAGTCACTGTTGCCCTTCTATCAGCTCGAACCAGTCTGGCCATTCTCCTCTGACCTCTGGCATCAACAGGGCATTTCCGCCCACAGAACTGCCACTCACTGGATGTTTTTTCTTTTTCGGACCATTCTCTGTAAACCCTAGAGATGGTTGTGCGTGAAAATCCCAGTAGATTAGCAGTTTCTGAAATACTCAGACCAGCCCTTCTGGCACCAACAATCATGCCACGTTCAAAGTCACTCAAATCACCTTTCTTCCCCATACTGATGCTCGGTTTGAACTGCAGGAGATTGTCTTGACCATGTCTACATGCCTAAATGCACTGAGTTGCCGCCATGTGATTGGCTGCTTAGAAATTAAGTGTTAACGAGCAGTTGGACAGGTGTACCTAATAAAGTGGCCGGTGAGTATATATATGTATATATATATATTAGGGGTGGCACGGTTCACAAAACCCACGGTTCGGTTTGTATCACGGTTTTAGGGTCACGGTTTTCGGTTCTGTACGGTTCTTGTTATTTTTTCTTTTAATCTTTAACACTCCAGAAATGTACTTCAGCATGTGATATATAGCTTAATTATCCACACTTTAGGATACCGTATTAAAAAAATATATATTATATTCATGCAATCATGCACAAACTGAATTTGACTCTTTGACTTTAAGCACATTTTGGGACTATCTCAGAGGAAAGCTATAGGTGAGATTTAGATACAGCAAGAGAGAAGAAATTGACATGCTTTTTGTTTATTTGGCAAAAAAAAGGAGAATGTGTATCACTATCTCTACAAGAACTTGTGCATTTTTATCACATAAATCTTATTTACACAAAGAAATTAACTTTCATGTATCAACTGCTAACTTTTGTAGCTCTTACCAAAATTCTATCTTTTAAAAGAAAAATAGAGGAACTCTTAAAACACTGTCTTTTAAATGTCAATATACATGAAACCTCATTGCCTATAGATAATTAAGCTATAGCAATAGCAAAGGCCATAAACATAAAGTGAAATTTAAGTTCAACCTCAACACAAAAACAGTATCAACAATGCTTCTATTCCCAAAATGTGAGGGTACTTTTTTCCACTTAAAATTAAAGTGCAGGGTTTGGAAACGTATTACTGAAGCTCTTATCTATACATAAAGTGCCACTGTAGCGTTATATTAAAATATCATAACATGAAATCCAAAATGTTCCCACACACCGGACTTATACCATAGACTTATACGACGCTGGCGCATCCTCCAACTCCCTCATCTCTCCCACTTGCCATTTCTCCGCGTGCCGTGACCTGCAGCGCTCCATACTCCACTTTTACTGGCTTGTTTATTAACTTGAACCGGGGTTGCACAGAGCGATCCGTAATGACATCAAATACCGCGAAAGTGATGAATGCATACGGAGCCGACTCGCGCTAGATTGATGTTATTCACCGATCGCTCTATGCAGCGCCGGTCCAAGTCGAACAAGTTTATGTCGCGCGAAAAGAAAACACACGTCACATACGGGCACAAGGTTACATTGCGCATGCGTCGAACCGTGAGACGCACACGCGCTCCGAACCGAGACAAGCGAACCGAACGGTTCGGGTGTTTTTTCATGTACCGTGCCACCCCTAATATATATATATATATATATATATATATTATAAATCAACCCCAAACATTTGAACAAATGTGCATGTTTTCTTCACTCTACAGCCTATTTGTTCTCATACAGTGAAATAATATCACATTGATTATGCACTTAAATGTCAATTTACTGTATTTACTTATTTGCCAAGTAACTGGTACAAAAAAAAGTGAATACAGTCAGCTGGTCATTGTTGACTACGTTTACATGCAGCCAATTTTCGGGTTATGGTCGGGTTAAGGTCAAACTATTCGGGTTTCTGAAACATTAGGAATAACCCGTTTACATGCGTGAGCAGAGAGAGTTTCTCCTGTAGCCTTTACATGGAATTGCAATATCCCGATGTAAACGGTAACGCGCGGTTAGTGTCTAGATGTACGGACAACCTTATGATGCAATATGCGTCATTTCCGATTCTTCTTCCTGTATCCAAAGACACCAACAGCAGCACGATTCCTTGCGAATAGAACATGCGCAGAAATACGCGTTTACATGACCAAAAATTTGGGTTAGAAAAGGGGTACCCCAGGTCTAATATCCCAGTTTTTAAAATCCAGGATATGAGCAAATTCGAGTTTTTACCGGTGCTTACATGGCCGTTCGCGACCGGGTTATTGCTAATATTGCTAATATAATAACGGCTGCCTGTAAACGTAGTCACTGTCGCAAAATAAACCTAAATAGAGTTATTAACACAATGCTTAAAAATTGTGCATTGATTTACATAATAATAATAAAAAAAAATGGTTTAGACAAAATAAACAAATATGCAGTATGCAAGCATTCCTTTCAGAACTCAGAAAGACAAAAAGAAGGGGTTGGGTGGGATCCTGCAACTGTATATTACAGATAACTAAAATAAGATTGGATGAGATAACAGGGATGAGGAAAACTGAATAAAGCATGAAACGAGTGAGTGAACATACTATGAGGGAGGGAGGAAGGAAAGGAGAGGTGTTGGAAGAGTTGCAGTATATTTATTGCTTCTGTCAAGAGCTCGTTTTCACTCATGCTTCCTGAGAGCCACTAGAGGGAAAAAGATCGCGAGCTTCCTGCATCAGAGAGTCCAAGAGAGAAAAATCCTCTCACCTTTCCAGTCACGTCCTCACGTTAGCCTCGGCTACATTTTGGCTGGGTCAATGTCAGAGTAACTGCAGGCTTAAACAAGATGCTCTGAGTGAGCAATCAATCCGGCTCTGTCAGAGAGAGGCTGGCCGAGACGAGAGCAGAGGGGGGTCGGTCATAAGAGGTTAAATCAGCTATATGAAAATAGTGCTGCACAAAATACATATGTAATCGTACTTGCATAAACAGTCAGCTAGTTCTAAACAGGCTTTGTAATCCTAATCACCTTTTTTTAGGGCTCACATCTCACCCAAACCTTTACGGCACTCAATTTCTGACCCTGCAAAACAAATTAATTCTAAATCTCTTGCTCTCTTTTTCTTGCTCTCTTCCGCTGAAACTCTCCAGCTTTTGACAGGTCACAAGGTAATGATTCTGCTACTGCTACCATGATGCAACAGGCAGAGCTGTCTGCTGTCAGGAGTTAAACTCATGAAGGAATAAGCTGTCATTAAGCAAGCTTGCTTTCTTTCTCAAACACACACACACACACACACGTGCTTACGTGTTCGCTCTCGCGGTAGCCCAGCTGTCAGACTCTGGCCCCGTTTCCCATCGCTGCCACTGCGGCCTTCTGTGGACGCCCAAAGCCTGTCACGCGCGTGCAGATGCGGGAATAATGCACTGTCTTTCCCTTACTCACTAGCACATAGTCAGTGGCGTGTGACCAGCTAAACTCCTACACACATGATGCAGCACCTGGATCTGCAGTTACAGTGTTTATATAAGGTTTTAAAAATATTTTAATTAATAGATGTGTGAATTTTGTCTCTTTTTGTAAATAATGTGAAATATAACATTGTAAGTGCTGCACTGTAAAAAAAAATATATATTTTCATGATTTGTAATCACAACATTTTTTTCTTTTGTCAAAACAACTTAAATAATTTATATAGTTCAGCTAACATAATATTTTGAGTTGCTGATGATTAAATCAATCTCCATTGTGTTAACTAAATGTTTCCATTTCAATGAACTTAAAATTTGAAGGCAGCAAGGTTACTTAATTTTTTATTTTTTTATTTTTTTTACAGTGTGTCATGTATTTAAATTTAGAACAATTAGTTAATATCAAAAATGCATTGTTTAAAAGTGATTTTTTTTTTAATTCTCACCTAGGCTGCATTTGACCAGTAATACAGAAAAAAAAAGAATATTGTAATATAGTTTGTGTGTGTGTGTTTGTGGGGGGTTATGAATGCATTTTAAAATGTACTTTAAAATTATTCCTGTGATGGCATAGATGTATTTTCACCAGCCAATACTTTAGTCTTAAGTATCACATGATCCTCCAGAAATCATTCTGATTTGCTGCTTTTTGAAACATTTCTTATTATTCTCAATGTTGAAAACAGTTGTGCTGCTGGATATTTGTGTTGAGGCAGTGATACATATTTTCAAGATTCATTGATGAATAGAAAGTTCAAAAGAAAAGCATTTATTTTAAATAAAAATACGTAGGAAAAAAGTCTGTACTGTCATTTTTGATCAATGTAATTCATCCTTTACTGAAAATAAATACAAGCTTTCTATAGGAGCAAACGGGTAGTAGCCTTGTCCTCAGTGGATTGTGTGTTTTCTCTCTTTTTATTTGTTTTCCAAAATGATTGATTATATCTGGTCTGTCTTCAAAAACCACTGCAGTACTCATTTGACCCGGCTGAGTCATCTTTCTTTGAGACCTTCTGCGTTTTCTCCGGAAATGTGCTAATGAAGACAATGCTCAACAACAGCCCACATCAAAATGTACGGTACGAGCAACTCAGACTCAACCTGTTTTATTTTACAATCTTATTTCCACACCAAAATCTGTAATTAAGCTTCACAGGACAGATCAGGGAGCAGTGTAATCTGTTTGTGAGCGTGTTACCAATTCCCAGCAGAATAGCACATCTCACAGGCTAAAAGAACAGACTGATCTCGGATCAGAGCGTATTCGGCACATGGCCTCAGGTGGCCTTGTTTATCACAGAGGAAATCACAAACACGAGCCGTCACATGAAGAATCAGACAGCGCATCCGCACCCCTTCAGCAATACAAATATTGCAAAGTGACAGCCACATTCTCTTGTCATACTGACACACACGCAACAAACTGGAATCTCTCTTCCTGTAAATGCTATTATGATGATGTCACAGCAAAGCAGGGGTCATTATTTAGTAAGATGAATGGCCGGCACAGCACGGCGTGCGTTCTTTCCGTCTAGCCCGTCGCGGTACGCCCCTTCACAAATGCAATAAGCCACCTTACTGTCTTCCGCACACACAAACTCACCGTCCCTGTCCGTATTTTCCCGGCGCTGTGCGAAAAGTGACTTTGCCTGCAGACATCAGTGTGAGAGTGAGTGTGTGTTTTATGACATTTAGATGGAAGAGCGAGGGAGATCTCCCTTAAGTCAATTTGAACGCACGGGCCGATGAAATTACACAGGTAGCGGCGGGCGGCGTGACAAACGACTAGCCGCGATGGACGGAAATAACTCCACTCGGGGATACGTCCTCCGACAGAGAAAAGAAATGAAAATCTAAATTACAGTTTACAGTACACACGTAACAGCAAAACAGCTCCTTTTGCGGGGTAAATAAATATCTATGGATCGGTGAGAGTAAAGAGGGATACAGAGGAGAAAATAAAGATGGATACAGCAGTCGCTCAGACTACATGCATGATGTGATATCACTTTCATTGATATTAAACAATCTACTGGTTCAATCAGACCAGTAGTTCACATATTTACTCACCCTGATCATACAATCAAAAGGCCAAACCCCAGATTAAATATAACAAAAAGGAAATAAAAACAAATTAATATTAATAATTAAACTCATCATGCTTTATATTTGCACTAAAAAATAAGAAATATACAGGTTAAAAGTTTGGAATAATGCAGATAATTAAGAATAATTAAGTCCCATGTCTTATGCTCACTAAGGCTGTATTTATTTGACCAATAACACAGTAAAAACAGTAATGCTACACTTTATTTTAAGGTGACAGTTACATTGTACTTAATCAAATAAGTACGGAATAAAATTAACTAACTACTTGCACTTACTATAGAGATATGGTTTGGTTTAGGGTTAGTTACATGTAATTATGCATAATTTGCTGTTAGTACAAGCAGTAACGTGTAACCACGCCACCTTAAAATATGTGTTGTGTTGTCGCAGTGATATTGTGAAATATTATTACAATTGAAAATAAATAACTATTTTCCTTTTAATATACTTTCAAATGTAATTTATTCCTGTGATAAAGTTGAATTTACAGCATCATTACTCCAGTCTTTAGTGTCACGTGATTCTTAAGAAATCAGTCTAATATGCTGGTTTACTTATTGATGCTTATTTTTTAAATGTTAAAAATAGTTTTTATTGTTTCATATTTTTTATTTAAAAAAAACTGTGATATATTTAAGGATTATTTGCAAATAGATTAATAGAAAAATCAATTGCTTTGATAGAATTGTATTTATAGAAATCCTTTGTAACATTATAAAATGTCTTTACTGCAACTACTTTTTATCAATTTAATGATTGATATCAATTGATATCAATATCAAAAAATGGATATCAATTTTTTTTAATCAATTTAATATATATATATATATATATAGTTTTTTTTTAATAAACAAATAAACAAGACTTTTTTTCTTAAATTATTCGAATATATATATATATATATATATATATATTTTTTTTTTTTTAATAAACAAGACTTTTTTTCTTAAATTAATCGAATGGTAGTCTATATATAAGTCCTATAAATTCATAACTGATAAAACACACTTGAAATTGGAATAAATTGTATTAAATACGCCCAAGGCCCTACACAACCCTTATCCAAAAAACTATTTCAGCACAAACAACTAATGTTCACAGAGTTCCTTTGCAAAACCATAAAAAAGAAAAAGAGAAACATAATGAAGACAAACTACAACCCACCTCTTTGGCACGGGTAATGAAGGGTATCTGCGTCCCACTGTCGAGGTCTTCATTAATGATGAGGCGTCGAGCCCACTGGCCTGCCCTTACCACTCCACTGCCCTGGATGAGAACCATGATCTTCTCCGGGTTAGTGAGGGCATCCTCGCTCACGTAAATAAAGCTTTTCGGTTCATCCTCAGTCGCATCGACCTGAAGGAATATAAATATTATAATCAGTACCAAACAGAGACACAGGTCGCCAATTATAGCAGGGTACAAGATTACAGCCAATGAAATCTGCCGTTTGGAAATGGTCTCTGTTGTATTATTGAACATACTTAGGGCACTTTGAAACCACAGATCACACTGCATTCCAAAATGCTGGAGCGAATAACGTGGTCTATTGCTTGTTGTGTATAAGTTTGCATTACATTCAGTCAAACTTGCCAAACTCTGTGAACCCCGGTTTGATTATAAAAGGTGTTTTTGTGTTGTCTGCCCCCTGATGTGTCAACAACTATATTTACTCTTATTAAAGTGGGGCAGGACACTCAGAAACAGCAGAGTGAGTCAGAGCCTGGAATCATTTCTAATGAACAGCGCTCAATGCTGAGCTACACTGCCAAGCCACGGAGAAGTCAACACTGTCTGTCTGCGTCTGATGACTTCATTACACTGCAACGAATCCGTCTCGACTTCCACATGCTTCCTGTGAGGTGATCAGTTATGTGGCAAGCTCATAAAATCACACGATAGAAAATAACAAAATACATTTTGTGAGCAGTCTTCTTTAAAACTAACTTTGACAAATGGATTGAGCACTAAATGCAGTTGGTCACAGGTAGCTGTGCCCATGAAACTCTCTGAAAGACAATACAGACTCCAAGAACATCATTTGGTAAATACTCTCCACAAATAAAACAGCTCATAAAAGTCTCTGCCAGCATTGTTCAGGTGATTTATGGAGAGTAATTTACAGTGCTTTTAAAAGGACATAAATTCTACTTCTACCAAGTGCAAACACCCGCTATCAAAAATGATGTGTAGTTTAATGATACGCCTCTTAAAAAAGCGCGCTAGAAATCATAACATTATTGCTCATATGAATGCAGTGACCACACCTTAGGAATCTCCTTGAGCGTACACAATGTTACCATCAGAGCAAATGCAATTTTTCCTCCTGGAGAGTTGATAAGTGTTGAAGATTATCATTTTAAAACTTCGTTTTCACACAATTTAGAGTAGACCACTGTATTCTTAAAGCACAACTGCATCAGCTTTCACAACAATTCTGTTTAGATTCAAACAGTTTTTAAAGAAGAAAAAAAAAAAGACATTACTTACGGGAAGGATCTCCTTCTTCAGGTTGCAGTCATTCTCCAAGAGTTCATAAACATACTTTGTAATGATCTACAGGAGACAAGATACATCTTTATGAGTCTTTCAAATCAATTTAAAAATGCCCCAATTCGCTTAGAACAAGACTAAAATATAACTTTGGTTGGAATGTTAAAAAAAGCACAGGAGAGACTTAGATTAAAGCATATTAGATGGACCCTTTTCACAATATTGGATGGACCATTGTATTAGAAACAGCAGCATTAAATTGTTTTCTGTAATTTAGTTCCAAGGTAATATAACCCACACAGTATAGTGATATGAAAAGTCTGTGAAAAAGGCCCATTGTGATTTATTTATTTGGTATAATCAAACAATTTCACTTTGTAAAACACTAATGCAACTCAAACTGAACATATAAAGGGCTAAAAAAAACCACACACACACAGCATTTCCATATATGCAAAGTACACGCAGTTGCACTCTAGACAGCCTCAGTGAATGAGATAATTGGAACTGTCTGGATTTCACTTGTTCAGCACAGAGAGCAGAGTGTACGGGTTCTGTCAGCCTAAAGCGGGGCAAATCTAGAGTACAAACAGCGTGTTGATGTAAGGTATGTTTATCCCTGCAGCTAAATTGCTAAAGAACGTGTACACAGTGCAATTTCAGCCCTGGGCCAAAAGTTTCATGGTTCAGTGACATCAACAAGTTTCAGCATTTCTTTCTTGTTTTGCTATAGCTCACGATCTGCAACAGCTGAAACTACAGTGTTTCAAGACGTGGATGGCAAATGCGCCAATTAAGACAAGATGTTTTATGGTGGTTGTGATTTGGCAACGGTCAGCCAAAATGCCCCCGTGTGACAGGGCTTATTTTCTAGGACACGCTGATCCAGTTATGCCAACTCCGTGAGCACTTTAGGCCCACCCGAGTGGAGGCACTAACAGATGCCCCACTGGAATGAGGCGTGAAGGTGGTGGAGATGTATCCGTGTCTGACGGTTGAGACTGTCAGCTGTGCTGGTGTCAATAAATGTGTGAGGTCTTGATCTGCAGTGATATGCATAGTCTAGACTCTAGACCAGGGGTCCTCAACTGAAAAAAAAAAATCCCTGACAGATCTGTTCTGAAAGAGCTGACCGCGACAAAAAAAAAACAAAAAAAATAAAGTGTGACTAGCCATTTCATTGTGCATAGTAATGATTGTCTTATAAGGAGGAGAAACCATCCTCATGTTTTGTCAAAGTTTGTGCTTCAACCTGCAGAAACAAACTATTCAGATTATCCCAACATGATCTTAAAAACCATGATCAAAATTGGGCAAGTAAAACTCAGAATAGATTAATTATAAGATCACTTCCAATTAATCATCGACTGATGGATATTTTTTTCAGGCTTTTTAACTGTCTGTTATTTGGACATTTTGACATTATCGCATTGGCAAGTTTTCTTGGGCCCTGTCCCAAATGGCACACTCTGGACTTGTGGAGTCCACACTTCGGTGACGTCATGTAGTGCAGACCAATAGGGCCCTTAGCGCGAGTCCGCAAGTCCCCTCTCCATACGGAGATGAATAAACAGGTCATCTCATCAGTCTCTTTATTAGAAAAAAATCACAAACATTAAATTATAGTATTTAGCATCGAAAAAAGGATTTATTTTTTTTCCCCAAATCTTACGTCCATGTGAACACAGCCTGCTTTTACAGTTCAATAATTGTTTATGCCACCATTGGCGTTAGAATCGATGTCACAGTTATGTAAATGATAATGCAGTTGTACTTAATAATCTAGGGCTGTGCAAAAATTAATTGCCATTAATCGCATCCAAAATAAAAGTCTGTGTTTACATAATATATTTGTGTGTGCTGTATATAATTATTTTGTATATATATAAATACCTATGCATGCATGTATATATTTAAGAATTATCTGTGTGTATATATATATATATATATATATATATATATAAATGCATAATCTATATTATATAAATATAAATATTTTATATATGAATAACACATTTTCTTAAATATATACATGAATGTGTGTGTATTTATATATACACAGCACACACAAATATATTATGTAAACACAGACTTTTATTTTGGATGCGATTAATCGCAAATAATTTTTGCACGGCCCTAAATAATACATAATGTTCAATTTTAACACAAAATAAACATGGTTTCAATATTCATACTACATTTATGACTCCGTAAAGCCATGATATTCGGTTATATTTATGTAAATGAATCATAATGTGATCGTATTATTTACCTACGATGATTATGTTTGAGATATCAACCACCGGTCGATAATATTTGTATAAACTGCAAGTAACAACTGGTAAAAGGAACGCCTATGTCAGAAAAACCATAATGATACTTAAATATTCTCTTCTCAGCCTTGATTACAGTTACATCATGTGTTACAGCTGTGACCGAAATCCCATCCGTTTTCTGATTGGCATTTCGCAAGGATTCCTGGGTAGTTAAAGCGCATGGACCTGCATCTATGCGGGCTTTGTAGAGGACCGCTTCAAGGGTACAAAGGGGGCGCTGCTGAGCACAATTCAGAGCTTTGAAATGCTAATTGGGACGGCCTACGGACTCGTAGACTCGGCGAGCGCGCGCAATCTAAGTCCGCGAGACCGAAAGTCTGCATGAAGTGCGTG
The DNA here is from genome assembly GCF_016745375.1 of Pimephales promelas. The sequence continues at coordinate 1,516,771 of NW_024121987.1, forward strand.
GTTTGGGACAGGGCCTTGCAGTTCCAAAATATGAAAAAAAGTTGATAGGTCTGTTGAGTAATTTGATCTAATTATATTAATTGTATATATAAAATGCAATTTAATGGTAAACTGACTGCAGATTCGTTCTAAATGTATTATCAATTGTGCTGTGAATTGTTGGCTGCCAATGGCATGACACCTATAGCATGAATAAGAAATTTACAATACAAACAAAACACTCAAACTATAAAGACATGCCAAGTTTGTCAAAACTAATCATCAAATTATAGTTTCGTTCACTTTGGCGCAACCGATTTTTGGTAGTGCATTGGGTCGACAATAGAAAACAAAACAAGCAATTCCATTTGAGAACCACTGGTTTAAACTAGATCAAATTTAATACATTAATGGGGTACTAAAAACCCAATCAAACTATGATCTGTGACTGCATATGCAACAAAACAAATGTGCATATGAATTCCTACCCACGATCAAGACACAGGACAAAAAAAAAAGCGAAACCTTTAGATAGAGTAATAATGTAATCGTAATGGTTGCATACTCATTTAAAGCCATAAGGCATAGCCTAAGCTATTGCTTATTTGATTACAAACAGCAAAAGTACATTAGGCTCAAATGAGCTAATGCAAAGGGATATTAGTGCTCGTCAGCGGTCAGCGGGCCTAAATGAGATGACGGATATCTCTACAGACCGTGGTGGAGGGGGCGACGCCAGTGACGATAGAAAGACACAGGCAGCTCAACAGTACCTAATTCACTAAATGTCAAGCACTCTGATGAAGACTAAAATGGTTGTGAAGTGCAATATGCTTGTGTTTAATGACATCAATAAGCCTTGCAGGAAATTTCATTTATACTACATTATTGCTTCAGTGCCTCAGGTGCTTCTCTTCTGATATATGAGAGAAGAGAATGAGGGGGTCTTGAAAGGGTGTGTGGGTTCTGTTTGAGATGGTCTTTGGCCATTCACTCTCACAGATGTTTGAGTGTACAGTATGTGTACAAAAAGTTGGTGAGGAGTTTTGTGTGCAACATGTTCCCTCATCATGGACTGTCTATGCTAACATCACAGGGAGGAAAAACAAAATACCAAAATTACACAGCCTATCTTCCATTTAGAGTTTGAAGAAAGTAGATCATTTGGAGTCGTTAAGGCCCGTTCACACCAAGCATGATCTAAAAATCGTTCTCCATATTAAAGAATAACAGAGTTCACACCACAACTATAACGATAAAGAGTTGGGATCACCTTCAGAAGGATTTTTTTCCAGCTGTCCAACGATAAAACACTCACAACCAATCAGAATCCATTCTAATTTAAAGGTCTCGTGCATTTAAAATGGCAGATGACATTCTAGAGAAGTTAATCGTCGAGGTACACAAAAATCCTCCACTGTTTGACAAGTCAAACCCCCTTTTCGAGGATATCTTAAAAAAGATGGATATATGGAAAGCAATCGGTCATATCCTGGGAATAAACGGTGAGAAGTATTCACAATGAGATATAATGCAGTTTAACATAGTGAAACACAATTACCTCAGGTAGGCTATCCAGCGCTAGTTGATAACTTTGCTGAAGTTGCAGAGAAAAAAAGGCGTTGTATACATAAAGGTGTTGACTAGGTGATGTTTTTATCCCATCACTGACTTCATCAGCTAAATTCACTGTTAGACTTGCTAGATTCACTGTTTAGATGTGCTCCCAACTCCTCTCGTCTTTTAAGGATGTATTGTACCCAAAAGCGCCTGTTTTTCTTTTGATATTTGTTTGTAACGTAAAGCAGCAGCAGCAGGTCCATTTTCGCTACTTTAAAAACACACCGATCGTATATATACGATCTTTATCGTTATCTTTATAGTTAGGCGTGCTTGGTGTGATCGGGCATAGCACCTTTAATATGTAAATGTATTTAACAATACATTACAGACAACAAGTTGTACTGTTATATACTGTAGCCTATTACTACAAGAAAAATAATTTGTAATGTAATGTAAGTTTGGGGTAACTAAGATTTTGTAGTGTTTTTGGGCGGAAAAAGTCTCATTCTCACCAAGGCTGCATTTATTAGATTAAAACTACAGTAATAACAGAAACACTGTGAAATTGTTGCAATTTAAAATGGTTTTCTATTTTGATTTATCTTAAAATGTAATGTATTACTGTGAAGTAATGATACTGAAAATTCAGCTTTGACGTCAGTCTTCGATCCTTCAGAAATCTTTCTAATATGCTGATTTGCTGCTTAAAAAACACAGGTTTCTTTGATCACACATTAGACAGTGACATGTCCGTTTAACTTGTAGGAGAAACAAAATCCTTTCAATTTATAACACAGAAACAGACATTACTTAAAGCATATTAAATGAAACATCTACATATTAAATTTGGTTCCAATGAATACCTAGAGGACAAAAAGACATTTTATGGCTAAATCCATTTAAATAAAAATAATTGGTCTGTGGGAACCAAAAACAAATCAGGGCTAACAGTGACTTCATGGAATCTTTAGGAAATTAATTTTTAGTTGCAGGAAATACAAAATCATTTTGTCTGGGCGAAAAAAAAAATGAAAAAAAAATTAAAGATTAGCCGAGGTCAAGCACTTGTTAATCACTGCATGAGAAAGATTATAAAGACACATCCATCTGAATGGTTGAAAACATCCAGTAGCCTCTTTGTGCTCATTCTCTAAACAACTGTTTGAGTGGAAAGAGCTTAAAGAAGCAGCCTTTTAATTTGTACTAATATCTTTTTACAAATACATTATTTCCCCTAAAAAGGAGACAAGGAAAAATGACTCACGCAGAGTTTGCACAGTTCACATCACTGAGAGCTTGAGCAATACCCCCCAAACAATCCCCGAGCAGCTCTGGGCTATTTTTTTCTGCCTTCACAAAACAACTTTGAATAGTTCATACATTATTTGTGCAGTATTCAGACAAGATTATTTTCACAGGTTTAACTTCTTGCCCCCAGACTCACAGAACACCCTGTGAGCAGAATTCATACAAAGCACATGTTCGGTTGTGGGAACATTGGGGTTATATAGTTCATTGCTTCATACATCCTATACAGGTGATGCCATCAAAACTGCTGAACCTCAACATTTCGAGCAATCTGCATCTCACTAGCATTCTCTGAGGGAGTTCCCCCAGGCGTATATACCGAGAAACAGAGAATCAATTTTCACAGTTAATATCCTAAATAATCATATGGAATATTAGTGTTTGCCTCCACTGCCCTCCTATAGATAAACTGACATGGAAAGGAGAGCACAATCACCTGTCATTGTAATTGGAGCACAGTTCTGTCGCATAATTAATATTGTCTTATTAGTCTGATAATGAAAACCCTGCAGGTAAGAATGGTAAGTGCTCCTCACCTCCCCCTCTAAACGTGATGAGGGTGGTGATCACAGATCCGCTGGAGAGGAGTGTTGTCTTGAAAACTGCACGCTATAACAGAAGACCTAGATTGAGTTTCTTTTCTTTCTTTCTTTTATTTTTAATTGGAGTGAAATTTGGCGGGAGAAAGCTGATGGCGGGTCAGAATCCACAACTAGAGAATTCCACAGGAGACACTACACATAAATCAAACACCAGCCGTTTACAAAAAAAAATATTGACCCCTTGGCTTGTTATATGTGAAGGCCAAGAATGGTAACCCATACTCTAAATATGTCCTCTGCATTTAACCCATGCACAAGTTAGTACACAAGCATTAGATGCAGAGTAGTGAATAGTGAACACACATACACACTACAAACCGTGGCCATTATGTTGTGGAGCCACGGGAGCAATTTGTTTGAACATATCAAACAAAAGTAATTGAATTAGCTCAACACGACAAATGTTTCAAGTAGTTTCCCCAAATTCAATTGAAAATGCAACTTTTAATGACTTCTGCTGTCTCAAAATTATTCAACATCCTAATGGCAATCATCTTTAACACTTAGTAGAGCACCAGCTGCATATGAGATGTATAAACCAGACGCATTTCTGAGGAATCTTAGCCCATTCCTCATGAGCAATGACCTCCAGTTCAGTAATATTCTTGGGTTTGTGTGCTGCAAGCACCTTTTTATTCCCACCAAAGATTTTCTATTGGGTTCAAGTCAGTTGACTGTGATGGCCACTGTAGAATATCCCAGGACTTTTTCTGCAACCAAGCCTTGGTGGAATTTGAGGTATGTTTAGGATCATTGTCCTGTTGGAAGTTCCAAAGATGCCCAAGCTTCAGCTTCCTCACTGACTTCCATCTTGCCTTGCATGCGTTGCAGGTTTCAAGTGCCAAAGAATGCAAATCAGCCCCGGAGCATCACCGAGCACCACCATGCTTAACTTTGGGCAAAGGGTTCTTTTCAAAATATGCTTAATAGCTTGTTTTCACGTGACGTCACGCCACTGCGTTGCCATGGCGCGAAATGCAGATGGAGGGCAGGAAGTGATTTTCTATATTTAGGAAGCACTATAACACACTCAAAATGCCTATGTTTTGCGTCGTTTATGGTTGCTCAAATCGAGGAGTTTTTAACGTGTCCGCAAAGTTGTTGTTCATAAGGGGGGGAAATACAAGAAATTGACAGAAAAACACCGGGAAAAATGCCTTGCAAACCTACGTCTGCGGTCGGGAGGAATGGGAAAATGCCCGTGTGTGTGTGTGCAGTGATCAGTTCGTCAAATGTGAGTTAATACATTATTTATGTGGCTTATAATTACATTATTCAGGTGTTTAAAATACACTTATGTGGTTGTTTGTGTAACGTACCAGTTTCTGAACTTTGTAAAGTCAAAGTATGTCTGTAAGATGAGTTAGTTGCTGATATCTACAGCCTCGATGACAGGCAAATCTCTCAATTCAGTTGAAAATCGGTCCTCTTCATAACGTAAGGATCACGTCCAACATATGTTTCGATTTTCTGTTTATATATTTCTCTTGTAATAGCGTCTAAAGTAGTACAGTACGGTTTTTCCTCCATCTCGGCCACTGCGCTCTTCACTCCTTGCCCTCCATCTGCATTCCGCGCGTCAACACAATCACGTGACTGCAAACCACCTATTCTTCTTCCTCCAGACATACTGATGACGGATAGGGCTGAAAAGTTCCAGTCTTGTTTAATCACCCTACCCACTTATCAGAATCCCAAAACTTCTGTGTTTCTGAGCAAATTGGAGCAGAATTTTATTGTGCTTTTGGACCAGTAGTGGTGCATTTATTGGAGTTCTGGCCCGTCCAGGTAGTGTCACCACAGTATCAACAATACTGTGTCTCTATAGGAACATTTAATGCCTTCGCGATCTTTTTGTATCCTGTACCTTGCTTTTGAAGGCCAATTATATCTTATTCTAACTTTTTAGACCATTCATTTCACTTATCAATATTTCTAACACGCAGTCAAACGTGACACAAACCCTAGCCAACAAACTTAGCCAGTTCAGAAATTTCGTCTGTTCTAGCTCAAGCACACCTGTTGCAACTAATGAAGCCCTTGATTAGTTGAATCTGGTGTGCTTGAGAAAACAGCTGTTTTGCAGATTTGTGCTGGTTTGAGGGATGCTATTCAGGGGGTTAAATCATTTTGAGACTGCGTAAGTCATTAAAGTTGCATTTTCACTTGAGGAAATCACTTAAAACATTTATTAAGTTGAGCCATTTCAATTCATTAAGAACATTAAAATGTACAATCGACCAAAAGGACCCGCGCCTTAGTTGAGACTTGTTTGCTTACTACTCTCAGCAGTATGTTTTAATAGCTCACTGAAATTATTAATCATGATATAACCCTTTTAAAACTATTCTGTAGACTTCCACAGATTTTCACAAACCAACGTAGAAAATGTGTGCAGATTATGTGTGGGAATTTAAGACTTAGGTAGCTGGTGACAGATATGGGTTTCTGAGAGGCTGATGCCATTATATGCACAATTACACTGTTATTTCACCATTCTATCCAATACAATCTTCTTCTAAGCCAGCAAAGCACTAAACCACACATCACACTGCTGGAGTCCCCCATATAAGATACATAAACACAGCCAAGTCTCATATACCAATGATATGGGTCTCAGACAGGACAATGGGTGACCACACAGGGTCAGCTCCAGGCTCCGACTCCAGGAGGGGGTTTGTTTACAGGCTGCTGATGTGGCGACAGTGATCTGGAGGATCAGAGAGGAAGGAAGAGCCTTAGCAGGGGGATCTGCAGGGGAGCAGTGGGAAGACAGAACACATGAGAGCATGGGGGGGTGACGCTAATCCCCCCACAGACACCGTCTTCTGCCAGCTCACGCACAACACCACAGCTGAGAAAAGAGGGAGCGTGGGAGGAACGGACGGAAAGAGACAAGGCATAGACGCCACAGTGGCCTTGACCAGAGCGTATCGTCTGGGTGGGCAAGCGATAAGGTGGACACACACAGCTGAGGGTTTTAATGAAGTGCACTGTTGTCTTAGAAAGTTGATCTGTTTGTAAACTCCCATGCGGCAGAAATCCTCTTCAAACAACCAATCCACGGGGCCCCCAGATGAGCAGAATAAGTCAAGGGAAGCGATAAAGCGAGAGAAAAGAAGGGGAGGGGGGGGTCCACAGACCTCCCACAACGGAGGTATTACGACTCAATCTTCCCCGTCCGGCTGACCTCAGCGCTCGGGTTATAAGACATTTGTGTTCCATGTTGAAAAAAAAGAGGAACGTCATATGAAACTCTGACCTCTTGCATGACAGGAATCTCAGAGGGAATTGAAAAACGAGGACAGGTGCTTATCAGGTGGTCCCGCTCCGGACCGGACTAATGAGCCGACCGGACTCCGGACAGTGAAGGGTAATCAATACTGCAAGATGTTTTTGTCTTAGCCGCTGCATGCTGACTTCAAATCAGTCGACCGACAGGGTCTTTTAGAGCTAGCCTACTCGGGCAGGACAGAATGAATAACTTCAAAGATGTTTGGATAATGACAGTGATGGAGTGACAGCAGGGAAGAGCTGGGAATTGCCAATAGATTAAAAGGCAAGAATAAAGAATACATGCAGACAAGACATATCCCCAAAACAGAAACACACAAACACAAGGTCGAGAAAAGAAGGAGATGTGAATGCTGATTCATGACAAGAGAGGGTTCAGTAATAAAACAGCTTGGTTGGACTCATTTTTTTGTTTTGTAATCTTGTTTCTCTTTTAAATATTTAACTTTTTTTCTGTTGTCAGAAGAAGAAAGTGGCCACACTTCATGCGATAGTCCCATAAGACATCCACAGCTACAGCTACTACATAGAAAACTAACTTGAGGGAAAAAAGTAAATATTCAGACTTGATTTCAGCAATTGTGATTTGATTGCATAGTGAACATTAAACATAACTGACAAAAAAAAACATTTACTTTAAAATAACCAGCGTCATATGTTAGAACATTTTTATCAGCGACATTTTAATATTGATAGTTATTATTATTTTTTTTTTTGTGATAAGCTTTTTAGATTTTAGGTCTTAGTAATTTTGTTAGAGTGCTGTTTATTCATTTTTATTTGTCTATTTAGCTTGGATTTTAGTTTAGTTTTAGTACTTCAACTTTTCCTTTAGTTGTCCAGGCTCAATTTCTATTTAGTTTTTCATAGAATAAAATATTTATTTTATTTCAGATAATAATTTTAGTTAACTATAACAGTACTGATTTAGATTTCATGTTGTCTCTGCAAAAACAGTCATGTTTTATTTCTTGAAGCTCGTGAAGGAACATCAACTGAACAAACCTTTGAGGCAGCAATGACATTTAGTTGTATTTTTTTTTTATTTTTATTTTTTTTTATAGGGAGCTGTTCTTAACATAAAAACAAGCATGACTGATTCTTTGTGTGTGTGTGTGTGTGTGTCTGCCTGTCTGGACATATTTTTGTTTCCTCATATAATGAAACAAGTAACTTAAACAGCAACATGATTTGTCACTCATGTTTAGCCTAAGTGTTCTAAGCATAAGTTATGAAATTCAGTTAAGAGGTTTTTTTTTTTTCAAATCCGGGGACAGTCCAGCCTCCATCACTTTCCGATCCATTTCGACTTCTCTTATGTCGACTATCCAATTTCCAATCAATTAAAAGGAAAATATAAGCAAAATACTCCCTCTGAGTCAATGTTTCTCTCACACACTCACAGTATAAGGCCAACCAGTATAAAATGTGAAAAAAAAGAGGAGTTATCTATGAAATCAAGCCATCTGGGCAGCTCTTCTTCATTAGAATACTGTATGTCTGTCATTCCACAGATGCAGAGAAAGATCCTCATTTATTAACAGCTTAATGCTCTCCCATCTGGAGTCAAGCTCACACTGTGTCACCTAGCGCTGAGAACAGTCACTTACTCTCTCTCCGTGTGCGTGTGTGTGTGTGTGTGTGTGGTAATGTTCATGACCCTCCGCCCACTGAGAACATACCAACATGGACCCACACAGTACCTGCCACCCACACACAAACTCACACGCCGTCAGACACAAAGTATGAATGCATAAACAGCGTTGTACTGGCAGGGAGGTCAACAAACTGGCCAGGTAAACACACAAAACAAAACGCCCGCATCTATTGAGGGAGAGGCTCACATTTGCAACAGACACCTGATATTATGGTAGGAAAGACACACATTATGCAACGCTTGCATACAATTTAAAGAAGAAAAAAAGAAAACAATTACATGCAAGCGGAATATCTGAAGACCAACACCCTACTCCCTCCCGTCCTCCCCAGCTAACATGGTGATACACACACACACACACCCCTCTAAGGCAAAGAACTTGCCAGTGCTGTTCAGTGATGCAAACCAGCCAAAGATCTCACACTTTTGCATGCGTGTGTCTACATACCCCCTAATGAGGATTCCCCCGTGATATAAAGAGAGACGAGGAAAACAATTTAGAAGTTGGCTATAATGGAGTGACAGTGAATGACCCTGAGTTTCAGTTTGCCTCCAGCTCCTGTGTGCAGATTGCATTCAAAGATGCTGTGGATTTGCAGTTGCGATATTGAAACCGAACTGCAACACTCAGGTGCGCAAGGCAATGTGAAGAGAGTGTTCAGAACAAACACTCTGAAAAACAAGCAATGTTTTTCTCTTGCAGTCATTTTTTTTATTTACATTTCATTATCACTGGTAACTGATTCCTGGTAACACATTTACAATAAGGTTTCACTTGTTAACATGAGTTAATGTTTTAACTAATATGAACTAACCATGAACAATACATTTGATACTGTATTTATTAATCTTAATCTAAAACTCAAGCTGTTCATTGTTTGTTCATGTTACTTCACAGTGCATTAATTAATGTTAAGAAATTCAACTTTCGATTTTCACAAATTTAAATTTGAATCCTAAATAAATAAATGACATGAAGAAAAAAGCAAGAAAAAAAACAGAATGAAAGAATTAGTTAATGAATGAATGGACTTTGTTATGAGAATGTTTATTAAAATCAAATCAAATGTTTGCCCAAACATTAAAGTCAAGGAGGTCCAATGTAAAAATCAACACAGAATTTAAATGTTTGGGCAAACAAGGACTAATTACAATTCTCCTATGAAGCGAACATTCTTGATAGGAAAAGAATCATTTATTGGACTGAATAAACTAAGACATTATTATTTCACACTTCAACCATCAAGGTTGCAGGGAAATGTTTCTCATCGTACTTCAACTTTTTTTGAAAGGTACCTTCTTCAATACCTAACTTTGAGGAAAAAAATCCTTGATCGCTTTCTTTGAAAGGAGAGTTTTTCTTTGCCAGAGCTTCCTTACATTCTTTGAAGAAATCTGGCTTCTGTTTCATATTTTCATATAAGTGCTAATCAAGTACTTTCTAGATTTGGATATAAAACTCAGTATTTAACTATTGTTGCTAAGTTTCTCAAATGTAATTGAATTATTTAATGTAATAGTTTAGCTTAATTTGCATTACTGTTATTTTCATTTTGCACTGGCAATGAAAAATGCATTCAATTGAAATTGACAAGTTCATGCTTCATCAATCCTAAAATCACCATCATGCCTCATGGACAGTGATGCCTTTGACTGAACAAAGTCTCTATCTCTCTCTATCTCTCTGTGTGAACATGTCAGGGTAAACCTGTGGTCCAGCAGCTCATTCAGGCCCGGCTGAAGTGCAAATTGGACATCTGGTGCTGCCTCCAGTCTCACAAAGACTCTCGCCCACTTCTGTACCCCACTTTCACACTCAAATCTGAGAACGCTGGAACACAGGGACACACACCACCAACAGCGCCATTTGCAGACAGTTAGAGACATAGACAGTTAGAGGAAGAAATCAAGTTCTCAGCTGAATCTGGCCTCCGTATGGATTATGGTTAGAACCACACTGAATTCACACACTTTTGTCACATTATGTGCTGATTGCACAGATGGATTCAAATATGATTGTTTCTGAATTGCACAGACCAGAGTACTACATTCTCACATGAATGCATTGTCAAAATAATCAAAAACACACTGTAGCATTTTCACTTTTTAGTTATGCTATAGTTATGCTTTTTTATATAATTTTACTCTGCATTTAACTATACACAACAACAAACAAAAAAGTAAATATACATCCGAGGACAAAAACAGGACTAATACATCATGTTGATTACAGTTTTTTTTTATTCGCTTTGGTACTATTTTCACAAGTAAGGTGTACATTTTCAAAACTCTTAGTGTTAATATCACAACAGATCATCAAAAGTGTACTTTTTTTCAAACATTTCATCATGTTTTCAACTGTGTTAGTACAATTCACACAATCACAAAGTATCCTTTTCACAACACAAAATAAGTGTTTCATCTACATTATTGTTTCATTCACAGTAACTGTCTTTCATAAAGCTCTAACTATCAAACATTTGATTTGCATCTCGTTTTGTTCAGTTTAATACTTTTGTCTATTATTTAGTCCAACAGATCTTAATGGTTAATCAATTAATCATTTGGTAAACCTGTAGATTTTCATTTCAGCAATATACAGTATATGGATTTTGAGAACTACAGAAATAAAATGTGTGTTTCTATAAATATATTTAAATTACCTGCAACCACACATGATGAATACTCGTTATAGCTAATTGATTTCACATATAGTGGTAACCACAATTGGCAACTATATTCTGTAAATGATTGTAGAGGATGTCTTCATTGATCCTTCACTTGATTACATATATTATGGATATTTGGAAATTATAGATTATGTAAATTCTGGGTACTGTAAGTGTATTGCCTAATGTTACAGTAAAACTATGTCTTTTAAAGTACTGTAGCATATTCATTTCAGCACTTCTAAGGCATTGGATTGTTGTACTAAGAGTTTTGAAAATGTACACCTTACTTGTGAAAATAGTACCAAAGCGAATAAAAAAAAACTGTAACATTTTAAGTATCCATGTTATTTCTATGATGATACTTCAAACAATACCAAAGGAATGGCCTTGACACATTTCTTTAAAAATAATATAAAACTCTATATTATTAGAGTAAATGGTCAAGAAAACCTTATTATGCGATTCTTCAATGTGTCATTTTGTGGGGAAAATTCTCAATCATTTTCTTTGAAAGGTGGGTTTGTCTTTGCCAGAGCTTCCTAACATGAAAACATCCATTCAATATTTTTTAATAAGTAAAAATTTATGTTTTTTTTTGTTTTTTTTCTTTAAGTACAATCAACTTTTTTGTTTTGTTTTTTGATGTTTTAGTCATTTCTACTTAAATTACATTAAAATGATTTTAAAAAGCAAAAAATTGCTTAACTTATTGTGATGTGTAAAAAAATATTGCCATTACGTATTGGCCAGATAATGTTGTACAGTGTATGAGTCATGACACTTATAACATTATCAGCACTACACAAGACTGGCTGAGAAAGCATGACACTGATAATGTCTGTGTTGAACTTTAGAACAATGATAAACATCATTGGCACTGTTTGTACATCCAATATATTTATTCAGGGTGGCCAGACATGACTTAAGCGATGAGATATTACTATTTTCTTTCTATACCATTTAATGAATGTAGGCTACCACAAACAATACTTTAATATCAGGTGCCACAACAGCGATTTGATATTGCATGCCTCCATATTGCACATACATCACAAAGCATCTAACATTGCTCAACCTAATCCTTTAACACACAAAACAATATCACAAGTCCAACCTGCTTTCACTTCCAGTCTATTTTGAACTCCCTCAACTTACATGAAATCTGGTCACCCGCTGTTCTGCTCCGAAACTCTTGCTTTATGTTTTTAGCCACGTACACAGATATGCAATGATAATAGGAAAGAAGGGGCTTTTTTTTTGGTTGTTGTTGTTCTTAAAGGGACATTTCTCATAGGATCATACCTGGACCAGAAATAAAACACTCACATAATCACTAAAAGAGTCAATTTCTTTTCTTTGAACATCAAACGAATACACACTACAAATAAAACCAAATAAGCCAGATGTAAATGAGTAAAGATAATTAAGTGCATGTATACACAAATTAACTTAAGACTCGAGTGAACTAAATTTGAACTTTCAAAGCCACGCACATGGAGGCTACAGTAGAAAGAGAAACGTCCCAGAAATCCTGAAGGCAAACGCAAGTACAAACACATAGTCGAATAAGCCAACATGTGATACACATCAGAATATGAACAATCAACACTCTTAAACCCTGCAACATGCACACAGCCCCAGAGCGTGACAGTGGAACGAGGTTGTGGAAAGTAATGGTTGGTAAAGCGTGAAGGTGTGAATAGTGAGAGTGCTGTAAATCAGAGCACAGCAGAGTTTGCTCTGACAAAACACAGACAAAAAAAAAAACAAACATGATAAGATGGTCTATAATCAGATGGTCTATAATCAGAGTATCAGAGATACCCTAGTCACACTCATTCACCAGGCCCAAAATGTCTTGTGTCAAAAATCCATGTGACCCATGTAACCATGATTGACAGCCTATACAAATAATAATACACCACTGCTCTAAAACAATGGTTTTAAACTTTGGTGGCAGTGTGACTTTGAAAAAGTATCTGTCTGACCTTCACATTAGTTCTGTGAAGTTTTGTGCATTTATATGAACTTACAAATTTTTTGTTGTAAGTTTTTTGTTGCAAAAATTGTTTTTTAATTTATTTAAAGCTGCAAGCTCCACATTTGTAAATTTATCCTTTCACTGATTCATTCATAAACCCACTAACTAACTAAATGCTGCATTTATCTAAGAAAAATGGAAATATTGTGAAATAGTGTTACAATTTAAAAAAAAAATTAATTATTATTTATACATTCATATATATATATATGTGTGTGTTGTGTGTGTGTGTGTGTGTGTGTGTGTGTGTGTGTGTGTGTGTGTGTGTGTGTGTGTGTGTGTGTGTAATATATATATATATATATATTGTGTGTGTGTGTAATTTTCAAACCAGAAATGATTCTAATATGCTGATTTGTTACTCAAGAAACATTTCTTATTATGATCAATGTTGAATGAAAATTGTTTTGCTTTTGCTGCTTAATACTATTGTGGAACCCAATATATATATATATATATAGTAGGATTCTTTGATGATTAGAAAGTGATTTGAGAATAAGAAAGTAATGTACGTAAAATATAAATCTTCTGTAACATTATACATGTCTTTACAGTCACTATTGATCAATTTCATGCAGCCTTGCTGAATAAAAATACAAATTTATTTCAGATTTTAAAAAAATACTAACCCCAAACATTTGAGCGACAGTGTAAAATACATAATTTTAAGTAACAGTCAAACCAATATTTAGTTTATATTTAATCAAAGATGTTCTATAATATTGAATTGAAGCACAAATAATTTCCAAAAAGATCTATGAAAATAATATCACATTTTTACATAAAATATTATCAAATATAATCATTACCTCTCCCAGTGCTTCATATCTTTTCTGGTTCCATCTATGTAGGTCCTCCTTGTAGTTGAAGACAAACGGCTCTCCTGTGTTTATGTGTCTTAACTGACCATCTACAGAAAATAAAAATACATCATTTCATCATTTTGTGAAAATATCATAAAAAGTTACATCATTAAAGTCTGAGAATACCTCAATGCAGGTCTTCCATAAAAAAAGTGTATGAAAAGTTAACCACCCATTGTCTGCCCTCTATTCCCAATAAAATGACACTTGCCCAATGCAATGTCCTGTTTTGGGTCAGCCACTGGATGCATTTTGTGTTTATTACCTTTTATCTTCCTGTAACATTTCTCCCACAGTTCCACTTTACTACAGATTAAGGGAATATTAAGGGCAATATTAGTGCAGAGTATCTTGAAGTGGAGCGTGAGGCAAGGCATGAAGCCAAAGCTTTTGTGTGCCAACGAGAAAAGAATGTTTTCCGACATAAAAGTGAGACGTCTCTGATTGGCCATCACACACTTGAAAGCCTTGGTGTTTTCTCAGCAAGGGCACAACATTGGCAGGCTTGAACTCATGTGAATCACTCTTTACCTTTACATTCAGCAACCATTTGCACCTGCAGTTTGAGTGGCATCAAAAACCTCAGCCAATCCAATTCTAATTTAGTAGTTTGGATCCAATGAAACAATTTTGAATAGACTGAAAGCTTTAGCATACACCGCATGCAGAAGTCTTTCTACCCATCAGGAGAAGCGCACTGGCTATGACCTTCAGTTCAGAACCTTAGGCCTGCTTGATGCACATCATTCCCCTTCATGCAATTAAATACGTTTGGCTGGCGTCCCCCCATCTGGCAGGTACAAGGCCTGCGAACGGCTAGCGCCTCTCCTGTCCCCCTTACTTTGGCCTTCTGGGACGTCTGGCAGGCCTTCCTCAGACAGCTGGTGCAGCAATAGCAGTCTCTCCGCAACTGTACTTCAAGCCACGAGAGATCCGAGAGCGTACGTGAGTATAACTGGACCACTGCAACTGTTCCCTCCTATGAGCATCCTTTGAGGGGCTCTTTTGAGAGCGGGCCAGCCGACTTCATTCAAAGTGACCCACTTGAATGCCACTGTTCTGCCAAGGCTGGACAATGAGGCCTGGCTTTTGCCCAAATACTGATGCTGCTAAACAGCTGCTGAGGTGGATGAGGTAAACAACAACAACAACATGCTGGGTTAGGACTAATTGTGTGTTTTAGGGGAAGAGGCTGAATAACTGACGTATTCGGCAGCCACTCTTTGGATAAAAGTATATAATGCTTTTATCCATGCGCCAACTCATCCATTCAACCCTGTTACCCAATTTATAGTCAGATACATACATACATGACAGTATACAGTATATATATATATATATATATATATATATATATATATATATATATATATCTTGCTGCTGAAGATTATCATTAATATTGAAGACAGTTGTGCTGCTTAAGATTTTTGAGGAAACCATGATACCTTTTTTAGGATTCTTTGATGAAAAGAAAATTCACCAGCATTTATTTGACATATAAATGTTTTGTAAAACTACAATTGTCTTTAATTATCCAGCCTAGTATGCTGTTGGTCCACCGCGTGCTGACAAAACATTGTAGACCCGCCAAGGCATGGACTCTGCAAGACCCCTGAAGGTGTCCTGTGGTCTCTGGCACCAAGAAGTAAGCAGCAGATCCTTCATGCCCTGTAGGTTGGAGCAGCCATGGATCGAACTTGTTGGTAAAGCACATCTCACAGATGCTCAATTAGACTGAGATCTGGGGAATTTGGAGGTCAGGGCAACACTTTGAACTTTTCATCATGTTCCTCAAACCGTTCCTGGAGAATTGATGCATTCTCCTGCTGAAATAAAGCACTTCCACCAGGGAACACCATACCATGTACCTGGTCTGCAACAATGTTTAGGTAGCACGTCAAATTTACATCCATGTGAATGGCTGGACCCCGGGTTTCCAAGCTGAACATTGCCCAGAGCATCACACTTCCTCCACCGGCTTGTTGTCATCCCACAGTGCATCCTGGTGCCATCACTTTCCCAGGTAAACGGTGCACACGTACACGGCCATCATGGTGATGTAAAATAAAACAGGACTCCCACCAGGAGATCGTCTTTAACTGCTTCAAGGTCCAGTTACGACACTCACATGCCCATTGTAGTTTGTACACCCATAACCATCCACAACCAACCTCCCATAACCATAATTAAAAACTAGTGTGACTTGGTTGGCCACTATTGGCTCAGACCAGACAGGATAGGCTTTGTTGCCCTCGTAAATTGATGTGCCCAACACCCTATTGCCAGTTTGGGGTTTGTCCCTCCTCGGACCCACGTAAGTAAATTTTTCGCCACTGCAAACCAGGAGCAACCCACAGGACTTATAGTTTCAGAGATACTCTGACCCATTCACCTGGCCATAACCATTTGTCCCTTGTCAAAGATGTTTAGATCTTTATTCCTGCCCATTTCTCCTGCATCCAACATGATTACAAGAACTGATTGTTTGCATACCATTTAATCTACCCAGACCTTATTATGTGGCCTTGTTAGGAGATGAACAACAATATTCGCTTCAGCTATGACAGGTTAGGGCTGTGTTCCAAACATTGATACAACAATGCATCGCCTAAAACGACTTGTCGATAGGAGTATCCATACAGCTGCCTCTGTTTCAGTAGGCTTTATGCCGTGCGTCACGTGACCAAACCGGAAAACGGGTCTCATCGCATCCGCTTGTCAGAGAAAGTGTTAACGGCCGTAAGAACTGATTACGATATCTATGGATATTTAAGGTAATCAGCTAACCTAACTAGTTCACTTTGTCATTGGCGTTTTATTCCATTTAAATATCTAAACGTTGCAGTGAAGAATAAAAAATATAAAACGTTTAAAATATCAATCTGCACATGTGAGGGATATTGTTTTGCTAATCTTTGCTCGCTCCTTTTAAGTTATCTTGAGTAAAACCGCAAAAAATTTCATGAAGCACATACAAAAGACCTGGACCGGAAGCGATGCGACCTGTTTTACAGAGAATGCGGAAGTAAGTTGTGCATAAAGCCTATTTCCGCAGCAGTGGACCACGCTTAATTTGAATGCAAGAACAGTGTTTAAAACAAAGTGGAAATGTGCTAAAGTCAATATATAGAACTTAATATATAGGCTAGAACAAGGTTTAATCTGGCCCACAGAGGAACATAATTGGCTTTATGCACAGCTGCACTACTTCCTGAACTTAAGCCAGCTCCTTTGTTTCCTGTCTGCCATTATTGGCCAAGCTTGATTAATTCCGGTGTGTCTGATTATTGTTGCCGTGACTACTGAGGTCAGGCACACCTGAACTAATCAATTTGTCCAATAATGGCAGACAGGAAACAAAGGAGCTGGCTTAAGTTCAGGAAGTAGTGCAGCTGTGCATAAAGCCAATTGGGGTCACCTGATATCAAGACACTTTACACTTCAATAAGGTAATTTAAATAAGGTAAAGTAAAGTAAAGGTAAAGTGTTTTACTGAAATAAATAAGTGTTTAAAAAAAATAGGTTTTACATTTTAGCAATAAGGTAAAGTGTTTTACTGAAATAAATAAGTGTTTTTAAAAAAAAAAAAAAATAGGTTTTACATTTTAGCAAATATTTCAAGTGGTTTCCCCAAATTTAAGTGAAAATGCAACTTTTAATGATTTAGAGAGTCTCAAAATTATTCGAACGCCTGAATAGAATCCCTCACAACAGCACAAATCTGCAAAACAGGTGTTGTCCCAAGCACACCTGATGTAACTAATCAAGGGCATCATTAGTTGCACCAGGTGTGCTTGAGATAGAACACATGAAGTGAACTGGCTAGGTTTGATGAGTGTCACGTTTTGCATGTTATAAATATGGCTAAGTCAAAAGAATGGTCCAAAAAGTTAAGAGAAGATAGCCTATCATTGCACCATTGACAAACAAGGAACAGTAAATGCACTAAATGTTCCAAGAGACAACATTGGTAGCATAGCTTGCACGTTCAAAGTTAAAGGAACAGTGGTTACACTATTTGGAAGGGACAGAAAAAGGAAGCTATCAACAACATTTCTGAGATTCAGAAAAACCCTCCAGTGACTGCAAAAGACCTGCAGCAAGACTTGGTAGCAACATACTGAAAAGAACACTCTTCCAATACTTAAGCATGCTGGTGTATTGGTGATGCTTTGGGGATGATTTGCATCCTTTGGCACTGGAAACCTCCAGCATGTGGAAGGAAAGGTGGATTCATTTTTGGAACTCCTAAGAGAAAATGTCATGGCGTCAGTGAGGAAGCTGAAACTTGGGCATCCAACAGGACAATGATCCCAAACATACTGTACCTCAAATTCCACCAAGGCTTGATTTTACAATGGCCATCACAGTCACCTGACTTGAACCCCATAGAAAATCTCTGGTGGGATTTGAAGAAGGGAGTTGCAGCACACAAACTGGAGGCCAATGCTCTCATGAGGAATGGGCAAAGATTCCTCAGAAATGCTGCCAGAAAATGAGGTCTGGTTTATATATCTCATTTGCAGCAGGTCATAACAGCAAAACTGTGTTTTACTAAGTACTAAATATGGGTGCCATGAAAGGGTTGAATAATTCTGAGACTGCAGAACTCATTAAAAGTTGCATTTTCAGTTGAATTTGGGGAAACCACTTAAAACATTTCTTGTGTTGAGCTATTTTAAATTACTTTTGTTTGATTTGTTCATTGCAAACAGCTGAAAATCAATAAATATTGCCAATAAACCTGATTTGCAATGGGAGTTGAATCATTGACAACTATCCATCAATGACAAATATATATATATATTGTTAGGTATCAGAGGAAACAAAACATTCTAGTAGTACAATTCAAATCCAAAAAACAATACAACACTGAAAAACATAGATTAGAAAGTGCCTGCGAGCATTTCTAAAAACGATGCTTTGGAAAGATAGGCCCATCTATTCTGCTGTTGACACAGAGGCATAATGAAGCCTTAAAAACAGTGTTAAATCTAATTGTGACCTCTCTGATTGCTAATGCGTGAAGTTAAAATACTCAAAGCATACACACTTAACCGAAATAGCCTAGGGGCCTCATACTTTTGCAATTACCCCTAGCGCATGGCTCCGCAAAAAGAAAAACAGCTTTGAAGATAAAAGATTGCATAAGCACTTTCATTCCCCACATTCTCAAAGCTCCAGCACTTTTTGCACAGTTAGCAAGCGATAAATCCAACATGGCTAACTCAAGAGTGTATTACACTATTCACTTTCATCGTTAGCTGTTCAACAACATGTAGCACTAAAAGGCCGTGGATCAACACTGAACTCTGAAAGCATGGCCGCTCCTTTGAGAAAGGATGGGGAAAAGAGTATTATAAAAAGAATGAGCGATATGGTGGGATGGGAGAGAGCTAGTACAAAAAAAGTACATTTGAAAATCAATTATGCATTCACAAAAGGGTGAAGAGAAACACTACTACCAGAAGCGCCTAAAAGAAGGAAGAGAGGATCTAATGAAACCAACATGCAGTGGAAGTTCAGCTCCATCGTCTTCATAACACAGGCTCTCTGAGGAATACCCCCCTTCAACTTATTCTCCCTGCTTTAACCTGGCATAATTAGCATGCTTTCTCCATTTTTAGCTTAATGAGGTATACATAACCTTGGATTTCCAATAACGAAGGAGCTGAAGGCGGACTGGGATGAAGTCATCATGCCACATGATTTAAAAAATACATATATTTCAATAAAATGTATGCATGCATATTTCTTGTGGGGTTATCTCATTAGATGGCAAATAAAAAAAAAAGAATAAGTCGGGAAAAAAACACAAAAATTAAAAAGCATTTTCCATAAATAGCGTACTCTGTGGAGTCCCTTTTTAAAGCATTAAATGTTGTTGGGTTTTTTTGGAGACAACTACTAGAGATATTACAAAAACTAAAATTTCAAATAACATTTCCTTCATCTTAAAAGTATAAATGTCTGGTCTTAGAACCTTCTCAGCTGTATCCAAAAAAAAAAAAATATATATGTTTGCATTTTGGTATAATCATCACATATATGAAGCTTAACTATTCGATCCCGTTACCAAAGCAATTGAAATTAAATTATTTATTAAACGAATAAACGCTAAAACGAAAAATCCTTCAGAAATTGGTAGTTTCTGTACTTTCACAAACAATTACAATGAAACCGCAAGTATCAATTAAACGTGAAATTTAAAAGTAGAAATTTAAAACTTTTTTACAAGTATTTTCTAGTAAAACAACCCCAAACAATCTTTGTTTTATTTAAACATTTAAAAAAAAAAATGTTTTAGTGAAAATGACAACTTACAGTAATTTATGCTAAAACTGCAAGTAACCCCTTTTCCATTCAAATATGTTTTTTTTACTATTAGTTTTTATACATTTACTTTACAAAATGTATTTAATAATTATTGTTTTAATAATTTATAAAATCAAGTGTTTTTTTTTTTTTCCTATTAAATTGCATCACTCAAATCATGTCCCATTGGCTTTGACTCATATACTATTTAGTTTAACAATCAACTTTTTCCAAATGCTATGCACCCCAATGGTTGACTTCTAGGCCCTATTTTGTGACAAAAATCTTGCATCAAAAACTTAATATCCAGGATTATGCTTTGGCTCAATGGCAATTTTACATTCATCCCAGAGAGTGAGAAAAGAAGTTACAAAGTGAAACTTTCTCATAAAATCGAGTAAAAGTGATACTCTTCACTGAGAGACTGATATAAGGTATTCCAGACGCTAACAGGAGGCGTTTTTAGAGAGAGGAGCAAGGTTATGCAAATCTAGCCGTCAAACAGAGCACAAGGCTGAGTAAGCCACTGACAGCCCATAGCATGCACAACTTGTCCATTCAGCTGCCACAGACTCCAGAGACTCTGAAACAGACAGCGCTATCACAGCCTGCTGCCTGCTGTCAATATCCAATGAAACCAACGGCACACTTCTAAAGCATTCAAACCTTCATAACCGCAGACAAGGTACAAAAAGATGTTATTAAAGTACAAGCTGAAATGCTATTTGATGGTCTATGGCACGCATATCATAGTGAAAAAAATATTTACAGCGTCTAAAAAAGTTGAGTAAAGTCAAGCGAAAGGTCTTACGTTCATTGAAGGCATATTCAAACCCATCTAGAGTTTCAGGAAAGTTCAGCGGAGGTTCATCTTTTTTCATCAGTTCGTCTAAATCTATCCTGGACAATAGATCTATAAAGCAAATAAACATGTACATATTAATACTTGTTATTCTATTCAACGATGAAATCGCCAGTTGTGATGTATACATTGTATTTTTATAACTGGTGGCTTTACCTTTGAGTGCAGTAGTTTTTTCTTTTTCTTCTTGCAAGAGCTGGGCCATAGTTATCCAAAATAAACAGAAGATGAAGCTGCTGGTTCTAATAGGCATGGACACACCACTACAGATATGTTACAGGATGTCACTGAGAAGAATAAAAATAAATGAATACATTTACTTACATTTAATGAAATAACAAAACAAAGAGTTAGTTCACCCAAAAAAAGAAATGTATGTCATTCATTACACAACCAAATACTGTTCCAAACTCGTAAGCCATTCGTTCATTTTTGGAACAAAAAAAAAAGTGAAACCCAAGTGCTTTCTGATTCCCACTCATAACCAATTTCAAGGCCCAGAAAGGTAGTAAAGACATTGTTAAAATAAATATATATGTGACTACAGTGGTTCACCTTAATTTATGAAGTTATGAAAATATATTTTGTGCAAAAAACAAAACAAAAAAAAAACAACTTTGTTCAGTAATTTCTTCTCTTCAGTGTCAGTCTCTGCACGACGACGCATGTGTGTGAGACCGGCCAATACTCAGCTGCCGTTTTGACATAGAAACCAGAAGCGCTGCACTGTGTTTACAGCTTCAGAAACTGACATAGAAGAGAAGAAATTGTTGAATAAAGTGTTTTTTTGTTTTGTTTTTGTTTTTTCGTATTGTAGTCATTTCATAACATTAGGTATAACAACTGTAGTCACACGGACTATTTTAACAATGTCTTTACTACCTTTCTGGGCCTTGAAGGTGGAAAATGAGTTGCAGTCTGCAGGGGGTCACTAAGCTGTCGGATTTCTTCAAAGATATGAAGGTCTTACTGGTTTCGACATGAGGGTGAGTAATTAATGATATAAATTTCTTTTTTTTTTTTGGTGAACCCTTTAAGGCTTGCAAAGTGTTGATACCATCAAAAGACCTGTTATCACGCTGTTAATATATTATTTTATAGAAATTATGATGTAATCATGCAAACTTAAATCAATATTAAAATATTGCAACATCATATTTATTTTAAGATTATTGAACAAACTATAGGCTAATAATTTGAAGGAAAAAAAACTTTAGTAATTTCACACAAAAAAGAAAAGCCAGTACATATCACACATTAATTTATAATGATAATAATATAATAATAATAATATAAATATGTTTAATACATAATTTTGATTTGTACAAATAATAATAATCTGTCTATTTACTGACTTTTTAAATTAGCAATACATAAATACTGACTGTGAATGTGTTGACTTGTTGAGCTATGGTGCTTCTAGAGTAATGCTAGTGTTGTGATGTTGCTGAAATCTGCAGTCAAATGTAAGTCATTGTATTTAATTTCGCCCTACTTTAATGACAGTTTACTTTGATCAGACAGTGCTGGCTGTGTGTTATGATGGCAACTAGCCTTAAGCTAACAGTTTGATAAAGGTCTATAACCAAGCGTGCTGCAGTGAGAGACTCACATACTCCCTAAATCTCAGTGTCTGCATTCAGAGAAACAGAGTGAATGAAGCGATCTGCTGTTTCTGACATAATCGGAACATGTAAACAAGCTAAAACACACGCTTCATGGACACCAGCCAATGTTTATAAACAACCCATTCCACAAATGGGACAATAACTTCACAAAGCACAGATATTTAAAGCAGCGATACTGATCACCCTGCTGAAGAGCTAAATTAAGACGGTGGGAGAGGTAAATAATGTATTTGCATGCATGTCGCTCCGCTCACGTACCATAACAACAAGCACATGTGAGATTTCACACATCCTGCTTCCTCCTTCTGCCAAACAGGAAGAAACGCTTCCGTCTCCTCGGAAACGGAAGCGTCTTACACGCGCCTCAGCTGATTGGCGGGATTTAAACAGACAGCGCCGCTTTTCACACAGACACAGCCGGTCTATTGTACAAACGTTTTCATATCAATAATAGGTAATTCGCTTCATATAGTCATGTTTTTGATATTTTCTGTATTATGTGTATTAAATCGAGTTTAAATCTCCTGAAAGAAATTATGTCTTCTTTGTGAATGAATGAATGAATCACACGCATAGTGTAGCCTACATTTTATCACTTTAAATTAACTGACTTTAAAACATAAAAATAAAATAACAAACAAATACATGAATAAACTCCACATAAAGCAATTTTTAATCGTTTTTTAATAACAATTGTTGATGTTTGCATGTCATTTGCACTTCAGACAGTCAGTAGGCCTATCCAAAATGCCTAATGATGTAAAGCTATCTTTAGTTAAGCTAACTTTAGTCAAATATTCATAAAACAACTCCACTCATTACTCCACAAGGTTCAATAACAAGTTAAGAATCTCGTTACAATAACATTGTATGCATACAGTATGTGTCATGAGCTGTTTTATCTTTAGAGCACCTCCTGTAATTTTCCACAACAGGACGGGTTCTTCGAGTAACGCGCAAAAAAAAAAATGTTTTGTTTTTTATTCATTTACAAAGAATTGTTTCACAACCACAGTACATCAGGAGTAAGGACTTGCGTACACTTTTAACATTTCAATAAATTGGTTATTTGGTGCTTCTGTTATAGTCGCCAAGAGTTCATGTTTCATAGCTTTTGTTGAAATAAGTTTTCTTTAACTGATCCACTAAAATCTTCTCTTCATCCTCTAGTGCTGCAGCTTCCTGCATCTCCCACCTGCAATTCATGAACAGAAATGTGTGTTAGGCTAACTCTCAAAAACAGGTAAAAAACAGATCTTCCTTGAGAATTCCACTTCACAGTAAATCTCTTGTGCTCTATAGAAACTTCACAAACACTTAAACATAGCACCATTAAAACTAGTTCTCTATCAGCCAACGTCTATTTACTGCATGTCTGATGCATATGGCACACAAAAACGCAAGAGTTGGATGAAATCACCAGTTACAGTTTGTTTATGCTCTTGTTGGAGTCATGTTTTAAAGGTTTCTTCATTCGTTTATCTGGAAAGTCAGGGCTATATAATACACGATTTGCAGTACATGAATACACTTGCACACATTTTTGCCTTGATTTGCAGTCTGGATAAGTTGACGCTATAGTTGCTTAAAGTCAGAAACAGTCTGCATATTTTGAGAAATCAGAGTTGACAGATTTCATAGAAAAAACACAAAGTGTATCATGGACACAGTTTATATTAGCTTCAGCCAATGGTCTTCTGATGAGCTGAACCTATTGGTTTCAAATGTGAAAATTTGAAGATTAAGGTAAACTGTACCTAATTTGTCTTCCAGGAAACATGTAAGTATCTTGTTGCTTCTGAAGGGCAGTACTAAATTTCACATATATATATATATATATATATATATATATATATATATATATATATATATGAAGAGTTCAGATGCAAAAGCCTCTAAATGCCATTTGAAATTTTCTTCTTTAATGATGATTTTTATTAACAAAATTAGAAAGTGTGTCCTTAGTGTAAAAAGATGGATCTTAAAATCATACATTCACTGCTAGAAAGGATTCAAAGGGCTTGGGTTGCTGGAAAGGGTATGCAAAAGATGCTGGAAAACTGAAGAATTTTGGGGACCTGGAGGATTTTTCTGAAGAACCGTCATGGATCATTCATGAAACAACACAGTAAGAATCAAGGGTTTGTACATTTTGTACAAATTCAGCTATTTTTTATGTATTTATTTATTTATTTTTTGTCTTGTGGACTCTATGTAACATCTTTCATGTAAAATATCTTATTCAGGACAGTACTAAATAAAAAAAATATATATACAAAATTTTATATTTTGTAAAAAATGTCACATTTTCACAGATTCTGCAAGGGGTTCACAAACTTTCTAGCACTTTATATTCTTTGGTTTTACTTATACAGGGATGAATGATTAAGGGAATTTGGCCTTTGTGTTTCCTCATATTTATACTCCTCATATTAAGTCATAGCTGGACAATTTCATGTTCCTAGTCACCCTGGTCTGCTAAAAAGTGTAAATATTAATGGGAATATACTTCAGAGATATTTTACTCATACAAAATTACATGGGTGCCAATAATTGTGGCCAACCTGTTTTGGAGAAAAAAAACAAAAACATTTATTTCACAATGAGATTTTCCTCCCATCAATTCTTTTCAACGAAAGGAGATTTTTGAGAATTTTTTTTTTTTTTTTTTTAATGAAAGATCAAAAGGATAAACAATGCAGATCAGCCATCTTTAATCATATTTACCAGGGGTGCCAATAATTATGACCACAACTGTAGCGTGACAACATCTCATCTGACAGCAGATACTGAATCGGTTCGAATGTAATAATAGGAGGTTTCTACCTCCCTGTCAACCTATGTATTACCATAACTTCACGCAGACATCACCATGTTAGCTACGGCTACGGTCCATAGGGTGACCACCATCAAACAAACCAAATGTGGGACGATTATGTGTGGGACAATGTGGGACATGTTACCAACACTAAAACGTACCCTGAAACTGTTAAATAATTTCTATCTAACTATAATATATGAAGAGTTCAGATGCAAAAGCCTCTAAGTGCCATTTGAAATTTTCTTCTAAAATGATCATTTTTATCAAGCTTGTATATTTAAGTTCAGTAATTTCACTTAAATGGCAATGAAGATTACCTAGTAATTGCCATTTAAGTGAAATTACTGAACTTAAATATACAATCTTGATAAAAATGACCATTCTAGAAGAAAATTTCAAATGGCATTTAGAGGCTTTTGCATCTGAACTCTTCATATATATATATATATATATATATATATATATGAAGAGTTCAGATGCAAAAGCCTCTAAATGCCATTTGAAATTTTCTTCTAGAATGGTAATTTTTATCAAGATTGTATATTTAAGTTCAGTAATTTATATATATATAAACATTTGTAATCTGCCTTTCAGCTGATAAAAATGCTTTGTTCTTGTGTCCCTTCCATAAAAAAAAAAATAAATAAAAAAAATTATTTTACATGACATTTAAATTCAACATCACTGAGCCCAAAGGCTGTTGTAGGCTAAACAAAGATTTTTTGGGGCTAAACAACAGCTTTAGGCTGTTGTGTTTGTACTTATGATGAAATG
Organism: Pimephales promelas; assembly: GCF_016745375.1. The sequence goes on from NW_024121987.1 coordinate 1,543,150, forward strand.
CTGTTGAATATAGGTGAAAAACTACGCTGTAAAAATAAATAAAATGCTTTCTTAAAAAGGCAAAAGAACACATGCACGTTTTCTTACTATGATAATTAAAAACTAACAGACTGATGAAAATGCGGGACATTTCCTCAATATGTGACGTGCGTGACAAGGGGTGAAAATGCTGTGCGGTACAACGCAAAGCGGGACAGGTGGTCACCCTAGCTATGGAGAGTCACCTAGCGCCGCAAATAAATAGGAGCCACATTATATAGTCCCTCTTATAGAACCAAAACAACAAGCTTATGCTACGTTCACGCCATGTCGTAACAATGGTTATAAGATGGCAACATGTGACGTTCTACCCCATGATGTTTATGTCTTCAAACTTGGATTTATGGATTTTTACTGTAATTTAACACTATCAACGGCAAAATAATATCTGAAGCGGTCAGGTGGTAAAAGTCTGATCTCTGTAAGTTAACGGCATCTTGTGATGCTTTGCGGACTCGCACTGGCTGTGCAGCCCGTTCTCATCCTTAAGCGTCACATAGAACGCTATATGACAAAACGGCGCTATACTATGGACATGACACCCTTTATCGTTAATAAAACACGCGAACCCAAGGCGTCATAAATCCTTTAGTGTAATATGAGACTACCCTACCCCACACCTAAACTTAGCCCTCACAGCGCGTGTTATATTAACAATAACGGGTGCCATGTGCGTAGTATAGCGCCGTTTTGTCATATAGCGTTCTATATGACGATAACGGATGAGAATGCGTTGGGCTGTGAGGGTTTATGTCTTTCGGATTAGCCGTAGCTCTGGAAACGCTCTAAAGGGAGGGTGGGATCTTGCTAGCTTGCTATTGCTAGCCTCTTCAAAATTGCCTTCTATACCTAACCTGTATCTGACAGAAGTGTCAACAGCTTTCATGTTTTTCAAAATAAAAGCCTCGCATCAGAAAAACAAAACAAAAAAAAAACATACAATTAAATTTTTTGTTGTTGTTGTTGTTTCTTTGACTGCACACTCCGCGACCCACTCAAAAATGGTCTTGTGACCCACACTGGTCTACACACCTATTAGCAATATTTATTTTTAGACTACACAAGGAAATTGTAACACATATTCTGCTATTTTAGTACATAATCGTACATCAAGGTTAAAATGGTTTAACAGTGCAAATGGAAAATATAATAAGAGAAGATAATCCATAGATCACAGCTATCATCTGTACACCGATGTTCTCTCACCTCAAAGAGCATCTTTCAACATTACACAATTGTTTGTAACAAAGTGTGTGCGCATCCTTCCTTTTATATTTCTCGTGATAGGGGACGGCACTTTTTCATATGATGATGTACGGTGTCCATATATTCAGTAGTGGCACAAAAGCCCATCAAAGGACTCGACCTGTGCACATAAAGCATCTCGCGACGTGGCAACATTGATTGAGCTTCCACCTCAGTCATTGTGAACGTGTCGCTATCAGACAAGCTCTTTTCTCCTCTATGGATGGCAGTGTCACAGCGGTAATTACAGTCTATATGGGGAGGATTTGTTTATGTAAATATGTGCGTTTGATGCATGGGGGCCTCTCGGGCATGTCTCCTATCAGACTGGCGTCTCTTTCCTCCTGTCAGAGTCACCTTAACAGAACCACTGGGCCTGAACCTGACAGCAACAGCTCGACAGATGAGTGTGTGTGGGTTTGCGCATTTATTTTCTGTCGTCTCTCAGCTTCTTTTTCTCCTGCACTGGTGGCGTATAAGGATTGCGGTCCTCGAGCGAGGCCCCAGGGCACCAGCCTGCTCAGAGAACCAATTGTGAGACATAATGTCCAAATGATAAGAAATTGCATTGCAAATATGAGAAATCAAGTTGCAATTATGAAAATGAACACACCATGAGCGTAGGCAACAATGTACAACATATCAAATCTGTTTAGAAGGAAATAATATTTGTAATTTTTATTTCTTTATTTAGCTGTGTTTATCTATATGAATTTTACATCTGCACCAAGATTTGTCTCATAGCCCTTTTCCACCAGGATGCTTCAAGTTCTGGAGCCAGAGCCTGTTCTCGGATAGGCGAACTGGAGCCTGTCACGAACCAGCCGCGTGTTTCCACGGTCTTGAGGAATGAATGGAGCACTGCTGCAACGTTCGAGACCAGTACGTTTTTAGTTACAGAGACAAACTGATCTTTCCAGGCCAGAACCACCTTTTCTGCAGTGGAAACGTGTGGAACGGAGACAGGGTGGGAACCCACACCGGAACCGTGTTGGTGGAAAAGGGGCTGACCATCAGAGGCCCAAGAGACACTGACCCATTGGCCCTAATTTGTAATCAACCCTTCATTGTAATCCATCCTCAAAATTTTGAAATGAAGTAATTTCACTAGGAATATACACTCACCTAAAGGATTATTAGGAACACCATACTAATACTGTGTAAGACCCATTTTCGCCTTCAGAACTGCCTTTATTCTGCGTGGCATTGATTCAACAAGGTGCTGAAAGAATTATTTAGAAATGTTGGCCCATATTGATAGGATAGCATTTTGCAGTTGATGGAGATTTGTGGGATGCACATCCAGGGCACAAAGCTCCCGTTCCACCACATCCCAAAGATGCTCTATTGGGTTGAGATCTGGTGAATGTGGGGGCCATTTTAGTACAGTGAACTCATTGTCACGTTCAAGAAACCAATTTGAAACGATTCAAGCTTTGTGACATGGTGCTTTATCCTGCTGGAAGTAGCCATCAGAGGATGGGTACATGGTGGGCATAAAGGTATGGACATGGTCAGAAACAATGCTCAGGTAAGCTGTGGCATTTAAACGATGGCCAACTGGCACTAAGGGGCCTAAAGTGTGCAAAGAAAACATCCCCCACACCATTACACCACCACCACCAGCCTGTATAGTGGTAACAAGGCATGATGGATCCATGTTCTCTTTCTGTTTACGCCAAATTCTGACTCTACCATCTGAATGTCTCAACAGAAATCAAGACTCATCAAACCAGGCAACGTGTTTCCAGTCTTCAACTGTCCAATTTTGGTGAGCTCTTGTAAATTGTAGCCTCTTTTTCCTATTTGTAGTGGAGATGAGTGGTACCCGGTGGGGTCTTCTGCTGTTGTAGTCCATCCGCCTCAAGGTTGTGCATGTTGTGGCTTCACAAATGCTTTCCTGCATACCTCGGTTGTAACGAGTGGCTATTTCAGTCAAAGTTGCTCTACTATCAGCTTGAATCAGTCGGCCCATTCTTCTCTGACCTCTTGCATCATCAAGGCATTTTCGCCCACAGGACTGCCGCATACTGGATGTTTTTCCCTTTTCACACCATTCTTTGTAAACCCTAGAAATGGTTGTGCGTGAAAATCTCAGTAACTGAGCAGATTTTAAAATACTCAGACCGGCCCGTCTGGCACCAACAACCATGCCACACTCAAAATTCCTTAAATCACCTTTCTTTCCCATTCTGACATTCAGTTTGGAGTTCAGGAGATTGTCTTGACCAGGACCACACTCCTAAATGCATTGAACTAACTGACATGTAATTGGTTGATTAGATAATTGTATTAATGAGAAATTGAACAGGTGCCCCTAATAATCCTTTAGGTGAGTGTATATGTGATCAGGAATTTCGCATGAAGGTCTTCCCCATGTAGATTTTGCAATGGGTTCAAGCTTGTCACATGAATTCACCACTAAAACTGGAATTAAAGATATTGTTTAGCCAAAACTGAATTCGTTGACTGTCATGTTAACAGGTGATATGTGAAAGTGACTTATGTTTTAGCTGTGGTCCCATGTACTGTTACACAATTGACAATAGTCAATGGACATTTGTTTTTTTTTACTGTGAAATTCCACCAAAATTCTGCTAATATTACCGCACTTTACGACTGTGCAGGAAATAAGTGCACACAGTGCCAAAAGGAAAACAACACAGGAAAATGTCAAACGGCTTTAGTCTCTCATCTCTGGTCAGTCATTACTTCGATGCTACAAACAAATAACAAATAATGGAGAACACATGGAAAACACAATATTTACAAATGTCAGGGACGTGCCGGAATGAACAGGGGAGGCGAGGGAAGGAAGAAGTGAAGACGCAAAAAGGTTTTTTCAATGTTTAATTTTCAAATAGGATTAAGCAGAATGACATTTAGCTGAAGGTTACTCGCCCTGTGCTTGCCGTCGTTGTCTTAGCTGATATTGATATTCAGGCGGTGGTCTGCAGCCTGTCAGTGGGACAAACATGCTTGATGAATGAGAACGAGAGCCACAGGGAAGTGTTAAGTGAAAATTTGAAAGTAGGTCGAGGTGTTTTTTTTTTGTTTTTTGTTTTTCTCGGGAGAGAATGTGTAGATACATGGTAAAATTACCTAGTAAACACCTCAATAACTTCCGTTTGTGTCCACTTATGATGTTAAAAGCATATGTTTAACTACCTCCGTTTGTCAATGTCAGTGTAGCATCTCTAACTTTAATGCATACAGTATGGATGCATACCTGCAAAGAACAGTAGAAAATCAAAATGTGTCAATAAAGTAAAATTTCTCATTCAAGTCATCAATCAAAAAGTGCAGGTGTAATACCGTCGAGCCTCGTCTCGGTGTTTCACTGTGTGACAAGATGTGGTAATAAGTCAAACCTGAGCCTCTTTTTCATAGTAGTGAATATCTAATGTGTCCTCACTGAGTTTCCAGTCTTTTAATGCTTCCTGACAAATACTAAGTGTCAGGCAGGTAATTCAGTCGGCTTCTCTATCTTAATAGGCTCGGTGTGATGTGGTCTTTCAGTCTTATTGTGCGGCTCATTTTTCATGCATTAATACCACTCTTGCTGACTCTGCTCTTCCTCTGCATAGAGAACAGTCTACACGCATTATGAGTCGTATATTTACAGATTCCATATAGTCCAGTGGAAATCTGCTCGCTGACACCCTCCAGCCGAGCTTGCCTGCATGTTAAGCTTGTTTGCTATTGTACTGGTGAAGTAGTCTGCATATTTTTGGGTAAAAAAAAAAAGAATGCGAGCATTGGGACATCATAAAGCTAAATGTAAGCTAAATTTATTACTTTAAAATTATCATTAGAGCCATAAGACAATAGATGCATTTAGCAAGGATGCATTAAATTGATCAAAAGTGACAATAAGAACTTTTATTATGTTACAAAACATTTTAGAAAAAACGCTGTTCAGTTGAACTATTCATCAAATAATATAGAGAAAATGGTTTCTACAAAAGTATGAAGCGGCACAACTGTTTTCAACATTGATAAAAATAAGAAATGTAAATAATTCAACACATTTTCATCCTAGGGCGTCATATAGTGACGCTTTTAACATTTTGTCTAAATCCAACGCACATGGCACCCTTTAGCGTCAATATAACACACTTGGGTATGGGTGGGTTTAGGTCTGGGGTAGCGTTAGGGTTAGACCACCTTCTGGCCCATATATATCTGCCTCTCATATTGACGCTAAAGGGTGCCATGTGCATTGGATTAGACGAAATGTCAAAGGCGTCAGTATATGACGCCTTGGGATGAGACCGGGCTGATAATTCTTCACAATATTACAGTTTTACTGCATTTTTTATCAAATAAATGCAGCTATGGCGAGCACAAAAGACTTCTTTCAAAAACAGTAAAAACTTGAATGATCCACACATTTTTTGACCAGTACTGTCCATGCAGACTGTTCCAAATATTCACTTATAAAAAACTAATGCCCTGCTCCATTCAAGCGTTCTGCGCTCCAGACTAAGTGAATGCATTCTCTTTTAAATGGAATTTGCTACTAGTTTAGTTCATTTGCCGTGTAGACGGTCAAAATATGCCTAAATTGTGGTGGTGGGCCACTGATAACTTTACAGGCTGGATTTGACTCTTAAATATGCTTGATCTAGGGTTTCCCTCCAGCAAATAAGCGTGGTTGGCACTTTGCGATGTGCACATGACCATTGTGTTTCACAGCCATGGGCCAGTTTTAACATTCAGACTGTGCCTATGAAAGTCATTTAATGTTGAAGCTATCTATCTTTACAGAAGGATCCGCACCAGCGGTCCCTCACAGGTCAAGCCTGAAGAACAAGCCGAGTAACAGTCTCTGGCACTTCTATACACTGTTCCTATCACATTAAAGTGTGGCCCACTCTGGGCTATCTTAACAACGAGCCTTGTACTGCATGAGCAGCCCCATTTAGGAGAAGAGAGAAGGGAGAAGAACAGCAGAGGCTATTAGATTAACTGTCAGCTGGCAGAGTGGTTTTCCTCTCCTCTACGTGTTTTTCAGGCGAGCAGACTACCAGCACAGTCGCAGACAGGTACCCGTGTTTGTTTAAATGTGCGTCTGTCAAACAAAGAGCAATGTGACGCTCAACACGGGCGAAGAAATGGCGAGCTGACAAGTCGTGCTAATCAGAGGCTTTGCACATGCTTAGCACTTCAAGGATCCATCATAACCCAAACCTAAATATTTAAAGTGCTCAACTCTCTGAAAAGGTCAGGGCTTTCCATGCATGCCACGGAGGAGAGATGTTCTGAGGGGAGAGAGTGCTCAGAATAGGGACCGGTGGTTTTGGCCTTGCCCTGGGATGTGAGGAATTCAGTTCATTTCATGCTTATGGCTTTGCCCTTTGGAAATCACAGAGGTGCTTTGCAGAGAAAAAGTTGTTCAAATACCTACTGTTCGGAAAAGTACTGCTGAATACAGAAAAATGCTTGAGCCAGAGTGGTTTTTTTTTGTTTTGTTTTTTTTTTTTGCGGATTTCAGTCCATTTCTGATGTTATCTACTTACTAGTGTACGCCTTTTTATTTTCAATAGTAATTAATGTTAATTTATAATATTGTTAATGTTAATTTATAGAACATGAACAATTACTGTATTTAGATTAATTAATTAAGATGAACAAATGCTGTAAAAGAATTGTTCATTATTTCTTATTAGCTATTGCATTAAAGTTCACAAATTGAACCTTTTTGTAAAGTGTTATCACAAGTGAATAAAACATTGACAATTATTAATATTAACATCAATATGCACAATTATACATAGGCTGAACTGGAATTTATATGTAAAGGCATAAAACACTGCAGAAATGTGAATTACAGACTTTCTCTATACGAGTGTTTGGTTTCTCAATGGCTCATAAAAAACATAATTCAGTTTTGGTTTACCTTGTGTAATTCTGATCATGGTTTTAAAAGGATGAGGGAATGTTAAACATTTGCCCATGTTGGCATCATTCAAATTTAGCTTGATTTTTATCAACTGACAGTTCAATTGCACCAAAATATCATTTGTATGTATATTCCGAGTTTGACTCGACACTAATCTTTCGAACCTATGACACCACTCCATATTTACCACATTTTCTCCACTAAAAAAAAGAATATAAAATATATCTATATATTTTTTTTTTTACTTTGATATCTTAATTATGCAAAATTAATTAGTTGCCTCTAGAATTGTTTACTCCCTCCTGTCCAAGTTAATAATAAAAAAATAATAATATTAAAAAAATAATAATAAAATAATGCATCAAGGAATATTCTATAAAAAAACACAACTCATCTCTAACTGGGCCTGTTGCCAGCACAATCTACCAACACCCACAGTGCAGCAAATATTCCATCCGCGACTGTTTCTCTCCATCACCTCGCTCCAGGCCTTCTCATCCATCATCTCTCCTCCCCACCTTCTTCTTCCACTCTGATCTCCAGAGCGCAAACGCCACCACAGCAGCACTGGCGGGCCAGCAGGCAGGCTAGACCCGCTACCTCAGGAGAGCGGGGGAGCGTGAAAGAGAAGCCAAGCGGTCGAGCAAGTGATCAAAGAACCGCAGACAGCTCTTCCAGCAGCTGCCCTTGAAATGGCGAGCAGAAAGGTCTCACATGCGTGCCACTGTTTTAAACTCTCAATCCCCCCACCTCTGATTAGTCCTGAAACATCAGAGAACACGGTCAGGACCAATGTACCTGCTTTAGACACAAAACTGGCAGAGATCACTTCATTATGCCATGCTGTGTATTGGAGGACAATTGAGCCATCACACTTTGTGTTTTAGCAGGGTTCAGGTCTGTTTCAAAAGTCCAAAACTGCCTTCAGCTATTGCATACATTAGTTGACCTGCATAAAATATGGAGGAACCAGTGTAGGCTTTTCAAAAGTGTAGTTGAAAAATGAGAAATGAGAAATTGGGTTTGGGTAAAGAACAGATACTTAAATAAAATATATTACTTGGGTAAAATTATTGAGTAATTGTATGGACATTTTTCATAATATCTTTCAATGTAATATTAAATCATACAGGTTTGGAATAACATAAGAGACGTTGCAAATGTAAGCCCGTCTAAATCGGCCCAATGGAGGTTTCCGATAGAACAGGTGAAGGTCTCTAGCCTGGCTGCGCCCTCCTACGCACTTCCGCTCAATTTAATTTTACTTCAGTACTACGTCTGGGATTGCTCCATATCCTTAGGTTTCCAGAACTCAATTTTTTGTAGGACCAATCAGCGAATAGAGGGAGTGGCTGAGAACGATGACGTTGATGTAAGCGCGTCAGTTTCAGTTCAGTAATGGCAGCGGAGAAAGACGGAGAAAAGGTATTCGGTCCGTTGTTGGGAAAGAAACTGCCGAATATACAGAATTTAAAGCCGGATTGTTATCGTCTCACCTCTTGTTGCACAACTGAGGACCAAGTGAAGGAGGCAGAAAGTTTGGAAGTTTGTGCTGGGCAGCTTGTGCACGATGACCGTGACATTTTGGATGGACGGTTTAGCCTGGTGTTCGCGGTGTTCGGAAGCCCCGAGTCCTGGCTGCTAAACTATTGTTGAAGATCCGCTCAGGAGTCATGTCAGTCGCTCATATTCCCAACTGTATATTTACTGATTCTTGTGATGAATAGAACATTTTGAGCCCCTTTGTGCACTCGTGCAGTAGGTTGGTGTGTCAGTTTTACATGTTGTAAATCATACAAATTGGTTGTGATTTAAAAAAAATAATTGTCATAAATAAAAATGTGAAAAACCATACTTTGAAGATATTTGATTTTCAGTTTTAGATGGCAATGGTTGATTTGTTTTACTAAAAAAACTAAATGCCATATATAAATGTACAAACACATACTTTAAAGACCATAATTAAGGTAATTACGAAACAATAAGACGTAATATGAAAAATTGTTGTTTATTACACATCTGCAGATAGAGACAGACTGATCATTCACTGTAACGTTAGCTGCTACAGCATTTGCGGCAGATCAGAAAACGACCACAGTGGCGTATTTGTAATGATTAGACACAGCTTCCACCGTTGGATGTATATATCACTGTCCTTCATGTCAAATATACATTTCGAATTAATAATTGTTCCTAGATTAACAAAACCTGCGGCGCTCGTTGACTGAAATCTTATTGTAAACATAATCCTCTTCGGCGCGTGACATACATCACTCACGACACCCCGTTAGCGATTGGCTATGGCAGATCGTGAGTGACTTTGGGCAGATCCAATAGATTTGAACTTTAATAGTGAACCCGCCTACAAGGAAGGAAACGTTTCTCAATGGAGCGGTTCCAGACTCTATGTGGAAATGAAATGAACTAGAGTCTGGTTGAACCAGGCTAGAAGGTCTCTGCGCGTTAATGTCTTTCCATGTGGCAAAGTAATTTAATTCCATTTAAGCTTTCATCTAACTCCATTTTATCACAACCTTGAATTCAGGTTCGATTGCCCATTTGGTTATTGGTCAATAGTTTGGCGATACATTTGATTATCCTTTTTAACTCTTTACGTTATATTTTGCCGCTCAGAAAGTCTTGCACCAGCCGTTTACACGGATCTCTCGGTCACAAACTCACCAGTCTGATAGATAACCAGAGGTTATGGCTAAAAACGATTCAACAATGCCACATACACGCTTGCTATTGTTAGAAAGTAACCATGTAGCCCCCTACAGTCATCCATATTGTTAAAGCCCAAACAATAACCAGAGGTTGTGACGTGTACATTAAGATAATGCTGCTTTAACGCTTGCTATGCATTGGATGCAGATTTGTGGAAACATTGAGAACATAATTCAGAATAAAATCAATTTATAATGTCAGATAAATATATCATGCCAATTTCATAACCAGTTCAAAGATAATCAATATAATAACATTGAATGCTGAGAGATAAAGAGTAAAAGATAAAGATAATAGATAATGCTGAAGTCCTAATCTGAGGTACAGAATCACCCTGAGCCTCTTGTTGCATTTCTTTATTTAGACAGAAACTTCTTTCACATGGAAACATTTGCATTCAGAGTTAACATCTTATGGCAGTCGGATGTCATTTGCCTGGAAGACACACCCTCACTTGCAAGTTATCTCTAAACTCTTAGAACTGTATTACCTCTTGGTTTACTTCTTTAGGAGTGAGACAGTTGTACCAGTCACAATGAGACATTTCAAATGTATAATACATGTATAATACTGTTTGATAATTATTTACATTAAACCATATAGATTTGTCTTTGTTTTCTCCGAGATTTGGCTTCTTTTCCAGTTCTTCAAGTTTTTTTGAGTCTTACAGGTAGATTTGCAAACAAGCAGATCATCAATGTTCCTTTTTAATAACAACAATTTACTGTTCATTATCAACAGGGCATGAAATTAACTTTTTTGCTCATCATTAGCCACAATTGCTAGTGGTTTTCCAAAGTTACAAGCCAGCATTTTCATTGGCCACAATTTTATCGTCAACTGCCATATAGATATTTTAAATATCATCTCATAATTTGGCAGCCGGTTTATTAGGCTTCTGTCACTTTAAGACCTGTCGCACAGACCCAATATACTGTTTTATATAGTCAATACTTGTCTTTACATGCGCGCACTTAAATCTGCGGGAATGAGTAAAATTATTCTCAACACGTGCAATCCCTAGCCGAAATTCCATCACTGTAACATCAACAACATGTATCCAGAGGAAATTAAGTAACTGACACTGTACAAGTGAGCTGCAATGTCAATGGCAGGGGAAAATATATAAATAGTTAATTCCACATCTACTATACTACAATGAAAAAAACACCACCAACAACAACAAAATCATAACCAGAGTGGGGTTAGTACTACCATGCTAAGAAAAGAAAAACAATCATTATCATGGTACTGTACGATTATCAAATTCATGATTTATTCCTAAATGTTAACAGTAGTGGCCAAAAAAAAATATGACATTACCATCATTTTCCATCTACTTTTTTGTAAGAGCAGCTACCGCTAACAGTTTATAATCAAAGTTTACACGAAGCTTAACTTCCAACACGAACTGCGCAGAAACACGTTTGCTAACTGTTCACGTCCTTATTTTGAGCAAACACAGCAGACAACAGTGCAGTCTTTATCAGACAGGCATTGCATTAATGAGAGACAACCCCGTTCCAAAGCCTGTCAGACGATTCCCTGAGAGTGTATGCACTCTTGTTAAGAGGCCAACAGACATTGATCATGCATGGTCGCCCTCCAAGTGGCGAGTTCGTTCAAACACACCCAGTTCTTAACCTCCACTGCAGTTTGTCAAATAAAGCAGCATCAGTACTCTGTTTGCCCTTGACTCTGTCTCTTGTCAAGAGTGCACTCTCCTTGTCTGGATGACACCTCTCACAGAAATAGCAGCCAGTGAGCTGGAGCTCAGGACCCCCATCACTTGAGCTAAATCATTAGCCCTCTTAGTCACAGCGTTGCTGGCTTGGCCCCTGACACGTCTGAAGCTCCTCCGTCTGCTTTTTGTTTCGCTACTTCGTGCTCATACTCGCAACGCCAATTAAAGCTAACTTACGCTAAGCTAAATTGTTAGTAAACAAGGTAAGCCATCGCATTCTGTGTTGTTGGGCGAACAGACAAGCGATGGTCTTCCTGTCATAACACTCAGAAAAGCAGTAACAAGCAGCAGCACTAGACACCTGCTGATGGCTCTAGCGAGCCTCCGGGTCCCAGGGATCAAGCATCTCCGTGGAGGCAATCAGTCTTCCCTGACAGGCCCTCGCTGCACCCCGAGAGCAGTATGACAGCTCTTATTTTACCACAGAGGGACCTGCCGACACACCACCTCACCCTGTACTTGCAAACCCCCGGCGCCCGCAGCTCCCCAAAGCAACCCCAACCCCAGCAAGCCGCGGCCTTATAAATGAATGAACAAAGCTCCGTATTTATAAACACACACACATTCGCACACGCAACCCGAGTTGTTTCTCGCCGCTCCCAGCTGAGCGCAGCAACAAAAAGAGATCCATCCTGATTTCACCTAGATACGCCTCTAAGATGTAGACTATCATTTATTCAACAGACTCCCTTTGTAAGCGATGCATATTTTAAGTGTAAAACACACCCAGACACGCGCGCACTTACACTCACAGGGGACGACCGCAGTCATGAGTGACGCTAGCAGTGCCGAAACATAAATATGTTGATACGGAGGAAACTTTTCTCAGGCTTTTTCTTTTTTTTTTTTTTTGGTGGGGGGGTGGGGGGAGTAATTCATCTTATTCCTTGTGTTTTTGAATTTGCATCGGGTTCAACCTTTACAGCATAATAACCGAAGAGGAAAAGGGAAATAACCAACACCGTGGGAGCCCGAGCCGGATATACAAAAACGACTCAAGCTTCAATCGACGTTTGCGTTGCGCGTTTCTGCTTTCTACTTCAACAGCATTCCTGTATTTGCTGAGTACAGAGGCGTGGGTGGTGGTGGTCACCGTAATGACATGATTAGTTAATAGTCTTGGTGCTTGGGTGTTTCACCCATCAGGCCTGGAGTGAACTGATTACCCAGTAAATCCATTGATCTGCAATTCCCTTCCCAAACTCCCAGCGGGGCATGGTGATCTCCGAGCAAAAAGCGAGTCTTTCAACTTCACGAAGGGGGGCTTAGTCAAATCTGATCACAGCTCCGGCGCTCTTACCATTTCAAACAGCTCATTTTTCCCCACGCTAATGGAACTTTTGGGGTGTTTGGGAGATAAATAAGTCAATCCTATTACCTCATTTAATATCAAATGCCACCTAATTATGGCTGTGTATGTTTTCAAACACTGCATAATTTATTGTTATGCTTGCCCCCTAATCTACAGATGCCTATCGGCCGGCAATTTCTTTTCCCCTATTATAATGAAATACTTGCCTCTACATCAGGTGACAGAGCCGTGGAATAGATAAGCAATGAATGTATTTTAACTTTCATAGCACTCCACTCACCGTAAGGGGATTTGCATCAATGGCTTGAAAGCTTTCAACGCTTTTTCAACAGACAAATGTCATTCTGGAGGATGTTAGCAGGGGAGATGACTCTTTTTACATGTCACATGATTCTCCAAGTTACTGTTATTTGCATAGGCCTACTCTAAAAGTTTGCTTTATATCTAAACTTTGCTTTATATATATATATATATATATATATCCCCACATCATCACACACCATTCACCATGCCTTGAGATTGGCAAGGTTTTACTTCAGTTAGCCTAATAGCTGGTTTAATTTGCATTGAAAGATGATCTTATGGAAAGTACCCCATGCCAATCTCTAGGTGTGGTGGAAGATGTGTGATGATGTGGGGATATTTTAATTCCAAAGGCCAAGAGAACTTTATCAGGATGCATATTATCCTGAATCCATGAAATAACTGGCTTTTAAAATCTGCCTGACTCTATGGGAATTTAACATAGTGGCGCCCTGACTTATGCACCCTGTATTTTAAGGAAAACATTTATTTATTTATGATACATTATTCATTCACAAAGAAAATTTGTGTCCTTAAAGGTTGGAGTTTTCCTCATTTTTCTAATTAAGGCATTAAGATCAATATCCAAAAGATGATTTGTTATTCCTCTTTTTAGGCAACTTTAGCATATGTGTCCAAACTTGTTCACATCACTGTATATATATATATATATATATATATATGACTTAGCAACTGTTACAAAGCTATAACAACAGACAATCAAATTTTGACATAAATTTAAAAAAATAAAGATCACAAATGTCTAAAGAAGAAAACAAACGCAACACATATAGAGTCAAATTATGATAAATAACAGACATTAATACAATAGTAAGGTTCGACTAAACCATGGTAAAGCCAGCCCAGGCTCATTAGAAAAACTTCCCTGTGGCAACATTTTTTTTCAAAAAGTCCACGTTTAGAGACAGATTCAAAGGGAAATGTCCAGTGATTGATGCTAAATGTTAAAAGCCAAAGCTAAAATGTTTATTTTTTTTTTTTCTGGAACAGATGAACATGAAAATGGAAACGTTTTATTACATTGGAGTTTGTAGCCTACCTATCACCGCAGTTGAAATGTCCGGTGAGTGGAGTGGAAAACGTACATCGATATAACGTACACCTATAAACCCTAAACCTAACCGATAGTGTTAACAAAAGCAAATGTGACATAAAACCACAATCATAACCATACCATTTTGGCTTGTTTTTTAGCTCTTTTATTGTGACTCATCTTTCACTGGATTAGAACCCGAGCTCTCCGCATCACAAGGACAATTATGTACCAGTTGAGCTACCGAGCAAGCTTAATCAGTAAAACTGAACATATGGAGCTGGTTAAGTGATGAAAACAACAAAATATATTCGTTTACAAAACTTGCACTAACTGTTTTGAGGTCATAACACAATTGTGTAAGGAGCCGCATGAAAACAAGTCTATTAGTTCATAATCTGCCCCTGTTATTAATTATAATTGTGTGTGAAAACGAATAAAAGTGCTTGCTGTTTACTGCCTCTAGTGTTCATTTCTGTTGGAAACTGCAGTGAGATGTATGTATTGACAGCTACGTATTAGTCATTTTACAAAAAGGTTGTCACAGGTATGTTTTTTTTTTTTTTTCCAATGCGCCTGTGTTGCAGCGTAAAGCAGTTACAGATGAGAGCGAAATTAACACATCATCTCAAATTGAACTTGAATGAACAAGGTTGCCAGCATGGCTGGTCTTGCCAAAGAGTAAAGGTGTGAAAACCCTGAGGGTAGAGGCCAGTAATGAGTGAATGAATACGACCACTGCTTAATAACATTCCTCAGGGGTCACAATGGCAGCACTGAAACCTTCATTAATGCTACAGCCACACAGAAGGGACTGAACCCAGATCAGTCTAATTGGACCAGGGAGAAAATGAAACCACTGCATAGATTTGACACTTATTCATTAGAAACATATTCTTGTTCTCTTTATTTGGCGTAGGGTTGCCCTTAAACAGTGTAGATAAAAATGATTTAAGATTATTACATTCAGTATATAAAAGCAGCCTACTGGGAATTAATTAGCAGTTATTAGGCAATTTCTTAATCGTATGGCCACAGCCAATGGGGAAATATTATTCTAATGTTAGTTAGTTAGCCAGTGCCACTAGCCACTATGTTGTCTCATTGGTCGAACTCTCGGAGGTCCACCGTTTATCAAAGCACACAAGAAAGAACAAGTGCAGAACCTAACCGTTATATAACATTTGAATAAAAAACTTTATTTTTGTGGTATATTCTTTCATGATAAAAATAGCTGACACCCCATCACGCCAAACAGGATATATACAGTATGAGACTTCATAATGCGAGAGAGTTTGGGTTGTTTTCAGTCGTTTTCATTAATGAGTGCTGATGAATGAGCCAGATGGTTTCTGCATACCTAAACAGGTGCCTACCTCTCTGACGCTCACCACGCACATGCTGGAAAATAAATGGATGGAGGAGAAGCGATTGAGAAGCAGAGAAAGAAAGATGTAAACACTGAACTGACAGGAGGAGCTCGCCGCTTGGAGACTTGGAATATTTGCCTGTATAATCGGGCCCTGTTTAAGTGCTAATTCAGTCATAAATGAACATTTTGTCTACAAAATGTCCCCTATTGTTGCAAATAATAAAACAAGGAGCACGAAGAAAAAAAAAAAAAACATGGCCCCTTTCCTGAAATATAAAGCCAGTAATATATTCTAATATATACAGACCCATTTATGCCATGTGTAGAAATGAAATGTCCCAAATATTATCTGGAAAAAATACAGTTCTACTTTATTTCGATTGTCCACTTTAAGTAACTTTGCAACTACATGTCAACTACTGTAACATTACTCCTTAGGGATAGGGGTTGGGTTAGGGTGACGTATTGCTCGTCTGTAGGGGACCATCACAATAAAGCGATAGCAGATATTACGCAGACAGTCAGATAATACTCTAATGACATGTAGTTGCAAACTTATAGTTAGTAGAATGTCTGAAGTGGACTATCAGGGGGTGAAACATGCATATTTTATATATGTTTTTGTATGTGTGTAATCAGTGAACAGCAATTTATTTCATTTAAAGATATTTTAAATACATATAAATGTTACACTTTATATTAAGGTGTCTGTTTTACAGTGCAATAATACATTTAAGTGTTGAGTAATAATAATTAACATGTACCTGTACTTAAAGGGATAGTTCATTTTGAAATTAATTTTTGATATGTTTTAGCTTACCTCAAGGGCATCCAAGATGTAGGTGTCTTTGTTTCCACAGTATTTTCAATTTTGACATTTTTCAGTCAAACCGTTGTTGTCTATCAGTCATACACTGGAGGCTAAGGGGGTCCACCAAAAAGCATGCACAGAGAAGTCCAAATTAAACATGATTTAATGACTCGTAAATGTAAGTACACATTGATGGCCTAAGACATGAAACGAGCTGTTTGTGTGAGAAAACGAACAGTATTTATATCATTTTTACCTCTTGTAATCATAGCCATGACAAAATGATCTGACTGCACGGGCGCTTCGGTCTGCGCATGCGCCGGAAGTGATCGCTTGCGCGCCTACGTTACTCTTTGTTTATCTAATGCTTCGGTATATCTAAATATGTTTAGTAAAAAGTATAAAACTTCTGAAATCTCTGTGTAAATATTGAGTGATGTCACACGCAAGCGATCACTTCCGGAGTAACATTAAACTGATTCAGTTCGGTTCAGTTGGACATTGCACAACTGATTGAGATCACTTGGATTACACGAGGTAAAAACGATATAAATACTTTTCGTTTTCTCACAAAAACCGCTCGTTTCATGTCTTAGGCCATCAATGTGTACTTACATTTACGAGTCATTAAATCATGTTTAACCCTTGTGCTGCATTAGATTTTTAACACCGTTGAGTGCATTAAGAACCAAAAATGGCCACATATTAAACATTGCCTAAAATATTATATATTATTATTATTTTCCACTTTTACCAAGTTAAATCTTTTAACCAGCATCAGTCCTCATCATAACTACCAAAAATGTA
Organism: Pimephales promelas; assembly: GCF_016745375.1. Next base: position 1,560,469 of record NW_024121987.1, read on the forward strand.
TTCAATTTCAGGATTTTAACCCTTTAATTACCAGTTTTGTTTGCGAAACCATCGATTTGTATAAGAGGAAAAAACACAAAAATTCAATTATTTTCAATAAACTAAATGCAAAGAGAAAACTTTAGATTTGGATTATCACAGTCCCACTTTGCAAAAAATCCCACTTAGCGCGTTAGAGACCAAAAATGGCCACCTATTAAACATTGCCTATTGCCTAAAATAAGGTGCATTTCCACCCCTAGGGAATAAATATGTAGTGACGTCATCTGGTGGAATACACTATATAATGCAAATATAATGCTTTTGCTTCAAAATGAAAGGATGTTTGTGCAAAAATCATGTTTCATGTATTACTGACAGCCTCAGATTTAAACAACGTTTTAATGGGTTTCAATGGGCCATTTTTGGTCTTTATGTTGCTGAGTGTTACTATTTGATCTACACAGTGTGTGTTATACATATTTTGCAAAATGGGATCACATTTTTTTACATGTATCCAAAAAGTCACAATTTTGCCAAATTTCATACCATTTGCATTAAAACAGCCAAAATGATCAAAGAAATTAAACTGCAAAAGACCAAAAATGTCCCTAATGCAGCATAAGGGTTAATTTTGACTTCTCTGTGCATGCTTTTTGTGGACCCTCTTAGCCTCCAGTGTATGACTGATAGACAACAATGGTTTGACAGAAAAATGTCAAAATTGAAAATACTGTGGAAACAAAGACACCTACATCTTGGATGCCCTTGAGGTAAGCTAAAACATATCAAAAATTAATTTCAAACTGAACTATCCCTTTAATATACTTTACTACATGTAATTACTATAGTACTTACTACATGTTTATCCTAAGCATTAGGATGGAGGTTTGGTTTAGGGTTAGTGGCATATAATTATGCAGCTAGTCAGTTATTGTGTTAATATATAGTTATTACTATAGTAACTACATGTAACACATGTAACAAGGACACTGTAACTTACCCACATTCAAGTGTTGGCAAAAAAGAATGCATGAACATTTACACCTTGCATGTTCGGATATTCATACAGCAAAATATTCTGGGGGCCATGACATTTTTGTGAAAATGATCGCAAATCGCTGGCGGTGGCTGGCAACTTAAAAAAAAACAAAAAAACAGTGTAATTATACTTTTAACTAACTGAATAATATTAACTAATTACATTTACCTACTATAGGGTTAGGGTTAGGCTTGGTTTGGGGGTTATACTTTATAGTAATAAGAACACTGCAAAAAGTGTTACCATTAATCACCATCAACTTTCTGACAAGCCTTCTCACTCGTATCCCATAACACTGCTCCGAAAGTAATCATGAATTTTAGGACTCATCAGAATGCTTGGTCAGTGTGATGAAGGTCACTTGTTCATTCCTGAATCTTTACTAAACTTATGACAGATGGGAGTGAGGCAGTGTGCGATATCTGTGGATATGTGTGTGTTCGTTCAACACTGTCTGCAGCTTAGGTAATCATTCCATTAAGCATATGTTGCGTGAACTAGTCTCCCTCATACGGGTTGCATTCCCTCAGGAAAGCATTACAGTATTGCTATCGAGTCTCTCAAATGTCAAAGCAATACTAATCTGGATATGCTCAATGAAAGCATGCCACAAACTTCCCCTATTGTTGCAGATAATAAAACAAGGAGCATGGCCATGGGGGCCGATTTAAAAAGCGGCCCAGCGTTTTTGTGTTGACGCTTTTGATTTCACCCACTTTCTGCTTTAATTTGATTTGCTCGGGATCTGAATGGAATAGATGAAAAGCCACCTGAGGCATGGGATTAGCCAGACAGCAGTGCTGTTCCCAATGCACACACCTATTTAGCTATGTGCTTTTTCCTTAACCATAATGGTGTGTGGTAATGGCAGTATGAAACATACCAATGTAAGAGTTATTCTAATGTATACCATGGTCTGTCTGAATACCCTTTTCTGATTGGCTGGATGCTGTGCATTAAAACCAAAATTTATGAAATTTATTAATTTATTTCATGTTGGTACATTTTTTTGGGAAGTACACCTGTTTTGACCTGATGTCCATTGGAATGGACAAAAAAAATCACAATAAAAGCCTATATATATATATATATATATATGTGAAGAGTTCAGGTGCAAAAGCCTCTAAGTGCCATTTTGATTTTTATCAAGCTTGTATATTTAAGTTCAGTAATTTCACTTAAATGGCAATGAAGATTACCTATTAATTGTCATTTAAGTGAAATCACTGAACTTAAATACACAAGCTTGATAAAAATGGTCATTCTAGAACAAAATTTCAAATGGCACTTAGAGGCTTTTGCATCTGAACTCTTCATATATGTATATATATATATATATATATATATATATATATATATATATATTATATATTATTATATATATATATATATATATATATATATACTTTTTTTCATTTGTTTTCATTTATAGAAGCCACATGAGCTGGGAAAATGTACTTTTATATTTTTCAGAAACTTGAAACATAATTCAGGTCTGAAGGGGTTAATGCACAGGTAGTTCCAGGTCAAGTCCATAATTATATGCGTATTTCCCTGAAGCGCACACACACATGTATCACTCACACAGATTAAAGATTGTGCTGTACAAACACAGAAGCATTTAGGAGAACAGAAACTTGTTGTCAACACTGCCCTGCAACTTTTATACATATATTAGCTAAGCTACCGAACCGCTACATTACATCCCTCAGCAAGGAGGTGGAAAAATAGCTGTTTTTGAGGTAATTAAACTTCCTTGCTAGTAGAGAGACTCTGCATAGAATGAGGTTATTCAGAAGCATCTCTCTCGATCCATCCTTCACGTCGGGTGGTTCTTTGCCTCAACGTCAATGGTACAGAACACGTATCTAACGGAGCATGATACAGGCGTATACCGATATATGTATCTGTTAGTTTTGTTACTCAGACAATCAAAGTAAAGCATTTTTTCATGTCAGTCATTTACAGTTGTGAGAACTGCATAACCGCCTTCTACAATAAACTCCTGAAAAATTCCAGCCCGGTCTCATCCCAAGGAGTCATATACTGATGTTTTTGACATCCAACGCACATGGCAACCTTTAGCATCAATATGAGACGCAGATATATAGGCCAGAAGGCGCCTCCTGGTGGTCTAACCCTAACCCTACCCCAGACCTAAACCTAGCCATAACCGAAGCGTGTTATATTGATGCTAAAGGGTACCATGTGCGTTGGATTTAGACGAAATGTCAAAAGCGTCACTACATGATGCCCTAGGATGAAAATGCGATGAAAATTCAGGTAGTGACAATCGCATTTACCAAAATTCAGCATGTACTGAACTGAACAACTAGTTGTTAATGACATATTTAAACACACATCAGAGATGTGTTTTTTTCATATGTAAAAGAAAACCAGATAAAAAGAGGTATGAGCAGTGACTAATTTTCATGCTAGAAAAGAACAACACAATAAACCGAAATATATCCAATTCCTTTATACTGAAAACAAGACCAAAATATCGTGACCCGCACCTTCCTACTGAATAACTGCATTAACTTGATTGATTTGTGAGCCAAGCTAAAAAAAAGGCATCAAACCGCTTATAATAAGTGAATATGGCAACACTGTGAGAGTGTGCTCTGTGAAGCAGCCTTCCAATGCAAAACATGACGCCTCTGTCGACGGTACTTTAGTTAAAATTGACAAAACATAACGAGGCTTTAATATCAATTTGGTCAAAAATAAAACAAACATACTTTGTACAAGACACCAGTAAATCATCACAACTTTGGGAGTCAGTTGTGTTCTGTTAACACACGGAATGAAAATTTAGGGGATCACTCCTGTATTTAAATGAATTTGCCACTCCAGAAACTTTACAGTGCATACGTGGCCTATTTTGAAAGCAAGTAGCTACTTTAATTTCTGGATCACACCTGATTTGTTGGTCAGTTCAAAATGTGAATGACACAACCTTATAAAAGTACAAGTTGCATCTCCTCTTCAAATAAGTAAAGCTCATTTCTTCTAAATCTGAGTTGCTCTCACTCTCTCTTTCAGGTTGGTGTTGGTGGCAGGTGATTTATCAGGACGCTTGTGTTGATTAATCTGCCGCTGGAACCCGTATATAGGGCTGTAGTGCTGTCAGCTGGAAGGGGGAGTACCAGGAGGGGTTTGGCTGAGGCAGACCACCACCCAGGTGGCTACATTGGAGCTAAATGAGCTGTGCAGGGTTTCATATATGGACACACACATGCTCCTGTTCATCCCGCTTGATTTGGCATGGCATATCAACGAACAATAAGTTATGACCGCTTTGGTCTGTCAGCGTTTCAGTCGTCTACTCTGTCACCTCCATCCAAACAGAGACACAGTAACAGGAACCAGCCTGTAGGTATTGTCATGACAGTGGGGTATAACCTAACTATAGCTTCCCTAAGGGGGAAAAGAACTGTTAAGCTCAAAAAAAAAAAATTAATAATAAAAAAAACTTATATATAAATGTACCCTAGATGGTTCTTTATATGTAACCGACAGAAGCCCTTTAGGTTCTACAGTATATAGAACCTTTTCAGATGTTGCTTTAGCATAGATCATTTCATAATACAATACCCTAATTAAGATAATATAATAAAATTGAGTCTAGAGCAGTACCTTAATTAAGATCACATTTATTTTTTTTAGATTACTCTCCCTAAATTTGAATTATAAAATAATATTAGTGTAATATAAATGTGTAGAGTGTTGATAGCAAACTTATCCTGAAAAATCTGAACACAGTTTGATATTTTGTTAAGGTCACATCTGAAACTCTGAGACATGTCAGAATAATATATTGTTTTACATATGTTATATAATACATATTGTAAAGATGTAATACTTTACAAAAGGTTTCATTTGTTAGCATTACCTACTGTAAATACATTAGTTAAAGGGATAGTTCACCCAAAAAAGAAAACCACCCTCAAGTTCACCCTTTATGAGTTTCTTTCTTCTGTCGAACAAAAAATAATATATATTTTAAAGAATGTTTATCAAACAGTTGACGATAGCCATTGATTTCCATATTAGAGGGGAAAAAATACTATGGAAGCCAATGGCCACCGTCAACTTTCTGATTACTAACATTCTTTAAAATATCTTCTTTTGTGTTCAACACAAGAAATAAACTCACAAAGGTTTGGAACAACATGACGGTGAGTTCATTTTTGGGTGAACTATCCCTTTAAGTAATCTAGCAATGGACAATACTTCTATCTACAGCATTTAACAATCTTAATTATGTTTATTTCTACATTTAATAATGCATTTTTAATGAATTTTTAAGATGCCACAGTCTTTGCATGAATAAACTGCTAATTTTAAAACAAAAAAACAATATGGCAGTTTTGCAAGTTGAGTGTGAGTCATTAACAAACATCCTAAGCACGTTCCACCATGAAACAAGTGCATTGAAAAGGCCTTTTAGAAAATCAATTGACAATAAATCTCACTGGACCAGGGATAGTACATTTTCTCTGCTTGCAATCTCATCTATTTAGTCTAATTACAAACACTACAGCACTCATAAAAGTCTGAGACGCTGTAAATCCTCACAACTCATACTCACAAACCTTTTAGAAAGAAAGAAAGAAAGAAAGAAAGAAAGAAAGAAAGAAAGAAAGAAAGAAAGAAAGAAAGAAAGAAAGAAAGAAAGAAAGAAAGAAAGAAAGAAAGAAAGAAAGAAAGAAAGAAAGAAAGAAAGAATCTGAAAACCATCTGTGCAATTTTGTTACACTAAAACAAGTCTTGGACCCCATTGACTTTCAAGAACAAATACAGAAAAATAAACAATGTTCCACGAAATAAAGCAAGCCATACATGTGTTTAAGGACATGAGGGTGAGAAAATGATGACAGTTTTGTTGTTTAGACATTCGAAATGGAAAACCACAAAAGAAGATGATAAAGAATAAGACTTATGCAGCAATGAAAGAAAGAAATCCCAAGGAAAAACAAAACAAAACAAGAGTAAGATTGATGATCAGTAAATGACTGACCCTCTTTTCTCTCAACGAGCCCCTCCTGTCGGTCCACAGGTGAGGCAGACAGGCAGAATGTTTAACCTTTCCTTTGTTCCGCCACGATGCCTGTGAAAGAAAGTCTGCTGTAGCTTCACTTTCACTGCAGTCACGGCTCAACTCAAACCAAAAGTCTCAGTCACACTACACGCATGACGTGGCAAAACAGGCCAACCATGAAATAAAGGAAGACCCTATGATTAATCCACCTGCCTTAATTCAACACCCTCATCCCATCCTTCAACCCACACAAATAAAAAAACAAATGGCTATAGTAAAACAAACATGTGGCAGAAAGCACACCTGCTAGTACTCCATCACTCTGGGACTCTATTGAACTTCGATTAAGGTTACAGGAAGATGTAAAGACCTACGATATGAGTTGATTATTGTTGCGCAAGTTTCTATGAATTAATTGTAGGGTTCAAAACTAAAAAAGCTTTCATGATGAAGACCAGAACAAAACATTAACACAGATGGAATTCCCCCAAAAATAAAAACATTTTGAAAAGGTACAGTATAGCAAAAACAGTCTCGCTACCCATTCTTTTGCTTTTGTATGAAAGATGAAAGGAACAACGTCGGAAAGACCATCACTTGCTTATGTTACTATTGTTCGCTATCATTCATTTATAACTCTTAAGCATTCTTTTTCAGTTTAACCACACCATTTGTCTCATGGACATGAATGATATTTCAAGGAGAAGATTTCGAAGTGACTACGAAGTGACTTCATGAAGATTTTGCCTGAGATACAATAGAAGTGGTGAAAGATCCTTTCAGTTGCATTAAGGGAGGGTTGCAATCTGGATTTATGGACCAGGACCGACATATGGATTTAGCAAATACTTTGAAACCACGTAGAACACCTTACACCATATCTGTTTACTTTTGTCGCCGCTTGTGTCTTGTGTCAGACTGATCTCATGGAAATGGCGTATGTAAGACATGCCAATTCGTATAAACATTTTTGGCGTGCTATCAACACGCATAATCGCTTTTCAGCGTGTTTATGAACGCCGTTGACTTATATGTAAATATATGACCTACCCCTACCCCGTCCCTAAGACTGTGTGTCCACCAAAGCATTTTTCCACGCGCCTGGCGTATGTTTTCAATTGTTTTCAATGGGAGCACCGCGTTTTTTAAACGCCATGACCATACCGAGGCACTGAGCGTTTTTTTCACGCTGAAGCGCCGAGCATCCAACGTTTTTTAACTGGTCGCTGGGAGTTGAAAAATGTTCAACTTTGGATAAAACGCAGTGCTCATCACTGTCACTTTTTACCCAGCCGTCCAATCACAGTGGAGGAGGGGCGGGACTAGTACCACACCGACCAACTGTCAACATTCAAACTGCTGCGGATATTCTGTATCATAGCAACGAAACGTCTCAACGGAAAAAACGCTGCGCTGCCAGAACGCTCTCAGGCGCCCAAAGCACGGCGTCTTCAGCAGAGCGTCTAGCGTTTTCAGCTGGCTAAAAACGCTTTGGTGGACACACGGCCTAAACCTCCCGTCACTGGGGTTAATACCATTTATGAGACTTCCCCTACCATCCTAGAAAAAAAAAAAATGTTTCCCAGATGTAGATCTACATTTTTCTTTGTTTCGCTCAGACATTTAGCAGTGTGTACATACACCCAGAATCACTCTGACATTTAATGGCGTAGACGTACAGGCATACACACTGATAGCTCAAAATGCATATAGATAACACGCCATTTGACTTGAAAGTGCCGTGTATGTTTAGGCAAAAGTCATGATGTCATGTTGCTGGTGTAGACACGACCTGTGTCCAAAAGCAAATAATATGAAAGATGTTCTATTAAAAATCTATGTTTGATATAAAAAAGTATGTTCTATATAGTATGAATGTGTGTATGAAGGAAATTCGGATGTGGGGGTGAGCGGGGCACAACCTGACGCGGGGTTAGTTGTAACACACTTGTTTTCAATACTTTGAAAGATACAATCTTTAAAAGATATCACTAAAGATTTAACCATAGGATGTTAATTTTTCATCTCTGAGAGTCAATGTTCTCAAATTAATTATTATTTTGTTTTAAACTATGCTGTATAGCTGTGATTTGCAGTGTGTTTGCTGTCAAACTCAAAAATGTGTTTATTTTTAATTTTTAAAAAGGTCATTATTTTATATGAAAAACTGAATGAGAAAAAAAACTTTGAGAGAAATATCTTAGTTTGTTTTGTACAGTATGTTTAATTAGATCAGATGACATTCAAAGCTGTCATTTGGTCATGTTACAATGTACCCCACCTATAGGGCATGTTGTCACATTTCACTTACATTCTTTAGGGGTAAATCAATAAAAAAAAGTATACACTGTATCAATTAAACAAAACCACATCATTGAGCTAGACATGTGTGAAATTAATGTGGAAAAAAAAATACTCTGAATTCAAAGTAGAACCGAAAGAAATTGAGAAAGTCAAAAAGTGTGTGTCCCGGTCTCTGTCATGTGTCATTGTCATGTGACCTATGGCGTCAATTGCATTGCTTCACTTTCATTCACAAATCCTCTCATGTGGCCTCATGGGATAGTAAAGTGTGCATAGAAAGCGCAGTTCAGAATCTCGCCGAAGTAATAGATCATCTGTGTACTTTTCACCTACGTTTCATGAATACTATGAATTCGAACATACTACACAGCTCACATTCTGTTTTTCATCATTTAGTATAAAAGTAGGCATATTTGGATGCATCATCGGTGTTAGTCAACACCAAGCAAATCCTGAACAACCACCCCAGAACACCTTAGTCAACACCTATCAGCAACTTAACAGCACTTTAGCAACCACTGAGAAACATCCACCCAGAACACCTTAGTCTACGGGCAGCTATAAGTAAGATGTTGGAACGGTCTGTGTACACTCGAGAGAAAGTTTACTATGCATCTGCTGATCATTTCTGCATTTTATTTGATATATTGATCTTGCTATTGAAGCTAGATCGGTGTCTGTCAAGAAGATATGCTTAAATGAGAATACTAGTGTGCTATTAATGAAGGCTATATCTTTAAAACCAAGCAGAACTGCTGATTCTGTTGATTTTCTCCTTGATTATTTTAACTCAAAAGTTAAAAGTGTAATTGATGATATTGCTCCTCTGAAAGTGAGGAAGAGTAGTGGTAAAACAAACAAAATTCACCTTGGAGAAACTCAACAGCTGTGCAAAATATTTAAAGACAATGCAGAAGAGCAGAGCGCATGAGGCGGAAAACAAAACTTGTAGTCCATTATAACATTTACAAAGACAACATCCATGCTTTTCATATGGAACTAGGCAAAGCTAGACAGACTTTCTTCTTGAATATTATAAACAGAAATCAATCATAACAGAAAGGTGATCAGCACATCCTTGAGTTGCTCTGGGGTCAGACAGATCAGACCACAACTAGAGAAAGTAGTCACTATGTCTGTTTTCGAAGAAATTTAAGGCAAAACAAACGATACAGCAGCTTAAAACATCAACCTGCGGAGTTTTCCAAACTCCCTGAAAACTGCAGTTGTCGAGCCCCTCCTGAAAAAGAGAAATCTAGATAAAACCATATTAAGCAACTATAGACCAAATCTCAAATCTTCCTTTCATTGGGAAGATCGTTGAAAAAGTTGTCTTCAATCAGCTGAACAAATTGCTAAGCTTTAAAGGTGGAATACCTACGATTTTTGCATCAAAATATCCCAAAATCACAAGGCCAGTGTTATATATTTAGTTAAGATGATAACTTACAATATTCCAAATGTTTCAAACAATGTTTAAATCGCGAGAACATTTTGGTTTTAACCAAGGAAACGGGGCGTGTGAGCAGGGGTGAGCTGGGAGTCGCCAGTCAATCGCGTCATTTCCGCGTTACCTTGATTTCCGCTCGTACTACGTAGTCCTGGACAAATGCGGAAGTTGTAGTTGTGCGTTAGCGTCTATCAAGCAACAAACGTCAGCTTGTTTCACGCTCGCGCATTTATTATGGAATGGAGCACAATTATTCTTTTTTAATTATTCTCGGAATGTGAACTGTTGGCTGTAAAGGGGGTCGCACACCGGACGAGAAGCGCCGCGCCACGTCTAGGAAAACTCCACAGTAACGTTATCGAACACCGGGCGCGCACTATCTCATCAGTGTATGGCCAGCAATATTGTTATGTTTAATGACATGAAATGAAGATAATGTCTGTTCTATGTTATGATTGTACTGTACAATTAAATACAATCGTTGCTGAGTCTGCATTCTGAAAACTTTACCTCAGAGCATCTGTTCACTGAATCAATTGAGAATCTCACCTGAAAAATCTAATAACATCAGCTATTGTTATTCAAGCAGCTGATTTCTGTAAATGAATGCAAAACTAAATGCATATTGCAGCATAGGGCAAAGTCAGGATCCATTAGCAACGATTTGAGACAAAAATAAGTCACTTCGTCCAGTGACTCGTACAGTAACATCTGTGATAACTAATTTACTTTTAAACCTGACTTTTCTTGGGGTTATTTCAGTTTAACGAAAAACAAGCATGTCATTAAACGCAACATTTATAGAAATCGAACTTTACCTCATCCATGACAACTAATTTTGATTCCCCTCTGACTGATTTATCCACGGTGGAGTTGAAAACAACAGTTCCCATCATTCCGCGTTCCTCCGCGGCGTCATCAAGCAAAGCCGTTGTTGTTGTTTTGAATGTAGCGCCCTCTAGCGGCATAAAATCTTAGGTATTCCACCTTTAATGGATACTTTGACAATTTTCAATCTGGTTTCCGATCGCATCAAAGCACAGAGACAGCGCTCATAAAGATAATAAACGGTATTCACTTAAATACTGATTCTGTGCTGCTTTTGACACTGTCGATCATGATTGGGCTTTCTGGGATAGTCCTAAAATGATTCAGGTCATACTTAGAAGGGAGAGGTTAAATAGACTAAATTTCCCTTGAAATAGACTTCAGCAGATAGGATAATTCTGCGTATGAAAATAATTTTGCTTGTATGAAAACACAAACCAACTCACAGACATTTTTTTCCAGTTCTTGGGGAATTTAAATCTCTGTGATTTTTACAACCAGAGGCTGTGCAATGTTGTGGCATCTTGGAAAACCCACTGATTTTTAGTAACAATGGCATCTGAAATGTTGACCATTCCAAGATGGCAAAAGTCGACATGTCAGGAGTGGCCAATTGTGTCGTCTACACATACATATCTATGAGAGCAACATTCTAAAACCACCCAGAACCTTATACATGTTGGCATTTCATAGGCCGATCTATCATACCTTCCATAAACTGTCCAAATGGAGGCACTGGATATTATGCCTTTCCACTGTACCCTTCAGATGTGGCTTGAAAAGGCAGCAAGGTCTCGGACACAGCAAAAAATGACAGTGACTCTCTCATATTTAAGTAGCACACTAGAGGAACAAAGGCAGCTAACCACTCTTTTACAGTCAAATAATTCCACACACATTGTTTATATGAAGAAGCCGGCGAGTTAAACCTTACTTAGTTAAAAAGCTTACTTTGGATTTCAATGAAGAAAAGAGGTATTGTGAAAATCTACCAGTTTTCAATAAAGCTTGTTTATTTAAGTAAAGAGATTAGCAGACAGTAAGCTCATGGGGTATAAGCCGCTTTCAATGTATATAAGCAGAAAATGCATTCATTATCCCCAGAGTCGTTGCTTTAATAACACAATATCTGAATAAACAAACCCTTTATGATGAGAAAAAGAAAGAAAGAAAACAAAGATTGTGTCGGTAAGCAAACAGCTCTTTGGTAGAGGCACATCAGACCGTTTCAATCGCTCAACATTTGTAATGTTTGATTAAGTTTTAATGATCTTGAAATATTACACATTCAAAACGCTAAGAATGGCACCAAATGCGACTGTCTCTGATGTGTTTATGAATATAAAAATTATTAGATAACTACCCGTTTTACAAAGTAAAATGACTCTCGTTTCTACGGATATTTTCTCGTCAGGTTTTGGGAACATTCCAATCCTCTTCAAAGCGACTCTAGCGCGATGACTGTCTTAGTCACCTATTGTAAACAAAGCGCTGTGATAAAGAGAATGGGAGAGCGAATGTAATTGTGGGAAAGCGTTGAGCGGAAGGCTTTGTGCTGATACTGTAGGAGCTTTCTGCCCTGTAGCCTGTGCAGCAGCCATGAAAGAAATGAAGCATTGAAGTTTGCCTTTCATCCGGCATAAAAAGCCACACAATTGACTGAGTCACATCCCAAGCAGCTAGCAAGCACTTCTGCTCTAAACCGCATAAGCGCTGGATCACAATGCAGAGGCTAAACTCTGTATTTCAAGCCGTGGATTTCAAGCCAATCCAAGCCTGGATCCTGGTGACAAAGTTACGTACACTCTCTCATTCTCCTGCCATGTCTTTCTTTTCAGACCACAGAGTAATCTGCACTGCTGTGCACGTGTATTTGGAATTGTTGGATTTTAAAGGGATAGTTTACTCAGAAAATAGCATTCTGTCAACCTTTACTTCTACAGGTTTAGAACACACCAAAAGAGCATTTATTCTTGGCAGTGTTATATTGTAAACTAAATCAACAACAAACAAACACAAACAAATAAAGTGAAATAAAAATAAAAGATAAAAATTTAAAGTAAAATAATGCACATCCTACATGTATTTTAAACTAAATGTATCCACAAGTTTCCGAGGGGCGCTCCTGTATAAAATAAAGTGGGAGAAACTTCCGGTGAGGCGGCGGAAGTAGCATTCCAATGGTATTTTGTGTGTTAGTTAGCGAAGAGGCTAGCTGTTTTTCGGAGAATTATTTTACTATTTAAAGACGCAAATCTTTATGAGAGATGTCGTTACGGAGCTCAGGGACAACATATGCTGTTCGCGGTTGTATGTATAGCCGGACTAAACTAATTCAGTGGCTTAAACGTGATTGTTTTGAACATAAGCTGAAAACGAAATCTGAGTGATCCTGCAGAGCCCGTCTCTGATCCTGCCAACGACTGTAGTTTCCATCACCTCCCAAAAGACGACGAATCTTCCTGTGTACATGTGTTTAAATTCTTAATATTCTATAAACTCTATCAGCATGTGATTGGCTGTTCGCTACTGATGTTACACCTAAACTAACACAGTCTCATCCCAAATCGTCATACAACTGACGTTTTGGGACGTATTTTGACCATACGTCAATATCCGCCTTTTTAGGGCCCCCTTAAACGTCGGTAGATGGCGATCCCGGGCCGTCATACAACTGACGCTTTACCTTTAACGTCAGTTAGGTGACGGGTTAGGTTTAGGGTTAAGTTTAGGTATGGGGTAGAGTTAGGATCCCATAACCTCATCTACCGACGTTTAAGGGGGCCCTAAAAAGGCGAATATTGACGTATGGTCAAAAGACGTCCCAAAACGTCAGTTATATGACGATTTGGGATGAGACCGGGTTGCCTAAACTCAGGATCAAAGCCTGTGTTGACAGAATACCAAATGTGCCAGTTAATGTATTCCAGTAGCACATTTTCATTTATAATTTTGAATAAACTCCAAAGCACAACGACTAAGTGTGTATTTTTTATTTTAATTGTTTGTCAGCTCGCACAACTGTCTGTCAACATGCCTTGATGAGTATTGATTATTAATGTTATTATAATACTCCCAATCAACTACTGCGGACGGTAAAGGTAGCCTACTGTTATTTCACCCTTTTGAATTTCGTTGAGACTGTGTTCCCACATCGTTAGCTAGTTTGGATCGCTATAACTTGAATGACTGTCAACTGTTGAATGAACGAGTGTCAAGCATGTCAAATCGCGCTTTGTTTACTTCCAACCAGAAGTCGCGCCCACTTTTGGCGCAAGGCCTCATGGGGCGTAGGCAACTTGTGGATACCATTCAAAAGTTTTTTATATTGGTAAGAGTTTTTTTTTTTTTTTAAAGTAACGGGCATTACTTTATTTTTATAAAAGTATCTTCTGCTCACCAAGGCTGAATTTATTTGATCCAAAATACAGCAAAAACAGCATTAAAATATTTGTGTTGAATATATTTTTTTGATTTGCTAAACATTTATTATCATCATTGTTCAAAACAGATTTTTTTTCTTAGATTTTCTTTTTTGATTCTTTGATAAATAGAAAGGTCAAAAGAACAGATTGTATCTGAAATTGAAAGCTTTTGTAACATTATAGCTACACCATTTAAACTTTTGGGTTCAGTAAGATTTTTTTTTTCATTCAAATAGAAAATATGAAATTTATAATTTTGTTCAGCAAGGGTGCATTAAATTGATCAAAAGTGGCAGTAAATCTATTTTTAGTTATACTCTGTTCTTTTAAACTTTCTATTCATCAAAGAATTCTGGAAAAGTTTTCCACCTTAATAATTGATATTTCACAATACTGTTTTTGGATCAAATAAATAGCTTGGAGAGCAGAAACGATTTCTTTAAAAAAAAATGGTCACAACTTCCGTCGTTATCAGCATAGTTCAATGAGTCGCTTTTTCCCAAAACCATCATTACAACGAACATTCGCAAACAGCATCACAAAGTTGTGTGGTTTGGAACGACAGCTCTCGAGCTGTGATAGAAGCATTTCTAAATTGCATGACATGTATGCATGACATATCTTGAGCAAAATAAGCAAGCTGACAGTACAACCTGTGTCTTTTATTTAGAATACATATAATTGGGTTTTACATGAGTTTGTGAAGAAATTTTAAAAAAGGAAAGAAAAAAAAAAACGTTTTTTGAATACTGCGCATGCATGAGGTTTTCATGAAAAATCTCATGAAACTCCATAGGAAAATCTCAAAGGAACCAGCGGAGAATTAGACTTCCGGGTTCAGACGTCATACCTGCACCACTCTATTACACTAGATAATAAATAAATAAAACTAGATTGAAAACTAAATTAAATTAAAATTACAAAGTGAAAATAAAATATAAATAAATACTATTACTGTATACATTTTGATATTCTTACACTTTTAGTAAAGAGCAGTGTGAACGTTCTTCAGAACATTGTTTCCACTACTGGTTTCCATGTAAGTCCATTTGAAACATAATGAGAATTAATCAGTGGTGGAGGAAGTACTGAATCTCAGTACTTGTAAAAGTATAAATAACCAGAAAAATTTTTAATTTAGTAAAAGTAGAAGTAACACAATGACAACCACACTTAAGTAAAAAGTAAAAAGTACCTGATTTTAAATGTACTTTAAGTATTAAAAGTAAAAGTACTTGCATAACAATTGATTCTCTTCATGTCTATTTTCTAATGATTAATAAAACATTTAATTCTTACTCATTCAACCTAATACTCCTATAATGATGTTCAATAATGATGGAAAAAAAATTGTCTTCACCATTTCTGAAACAAGCTTGCAATTAGGCAATATGCACATCATGCTTATCCTTACTATATATTGATAACTATGTTTGGCAGTAAACGCGATTCATTTATGGTGTAATTCTGAACCTCTTGGCTTGCCGTAATCCTATCCAAACGGATATTGCACACGGTGCGTTTCCTATGCACGTAAAAACA
Organism: Pimephales promelas; assembly: GCF_016745375.1. The sequence goes on from NW_024121987.1 coordinate 1,576,083, forward strand.
AATTTTCACGTATAAATTGCACGACAAACGCACTGCGTGCGAGACACATTTAGTGTGACCGGGTTGATGTATCTATGGCAACCAAACGTCACTGGTGAGACAAAAGTGCAACAAACGGACGGTCAGATTACGTTTTGGCAGGGGAAAAACTGATCAGAAAATGTAATGAAAATGTGACAGAAGTTCTAGAAATGTAGTGGAGTAGAAAGTATAATAATTGCTGCGAAGTAAAAGTAAAAAGTATGCACTATATACAGTATTTTACTTAAGTAAAGTAAAGATACATGAAAAATGTACTTAAGTAAAGTAACAAAGTATTTGTACTTCGTTACATTCCACCACTGGAATTAATATAATCAAAATATTATAGTCTGTACTAAATTTAGCAGCCAAGACAGAACATGGCTGTGAGCATTACACAATTTTTAAACAATTAAATACATGATACTATGATTTCAGAGTAACAGAAGATTTAGCATATCTGTCATTTAGAGTGTGAACTGACAGTATGGGCTGTGTGTGTGTGTTTGTGTGCGTGTACGTCTCCGTCCATATGAGTGACTGGCCATTGGGAAATCAAACAGCACTTTGCCTTGCATCCTTAAAGACTTCCCGCCGTGTCCCGGGGGATGGCGTCTGATTGGCCTGCCAAGTTGTCAGGAGTGATAACTGAATGACAGGTAGGAAATGCCAAACATCACCCTAACCTCTAACTTTGTGATCTGTAAAGCGGGTAATGAAGAGAAATGGACTGCCTAAACATACAATAACAAACAACATACAACAACAAAATATACATTAACATAAAGTTCTCACTCAACCATCAGACATGTTTGAACTCCAAAAATTATGCAGTAGTCGTCTGAGTATTTTTTAAAGCGCAGTATAAAAATTATGTACTTGATATGCTAATTTCAAATCTCCCAAACTATGCAGCATCTAAAAGCTTTAAGACACTTTAGGAGCATATTTCCAGCCACTAAGTGTCCTCATACAGTATTTACAGCACTCTAATTAGTTTTATGCTACACTGAGACATTGTGGTTTGTACGCATTTCATTCACACTGTGTCCAGGCATGTAGTGTTTCTTGTCTTAATGGATGTACACAGGCAGCCATTTCTCTCTCTCTCTTTCTCTCTCACACACACACACATGCATCACACACACAGGAACGCATGGATTTACGCTTGGTGTGCATTTTTTTTTTTGGTGCCCAATTAATAGATTGCCAGTGTGTTGCATATTTTGCATGATAAAGGAGGGCAATATTAAAGTGCCATTTGTATTGAAAATGCACTTTGCAAATTAAAATATGCCCAAACCCAATTTTTCTAGCTCTTTAGGAAGTAAACAGTCCTTAACCAATTAAAGCTCATTGTAATAATTCCGTGATTTATGGCGGGTACTTTAACTTTCAAAAACTCGGCTAACCCGTATTAAGGTCACCATCCATCATGTCTGTGAAACTGAGAGAGGGAGTAATGGCTGTTGTATTTGCTGCTTTTGATGATAGTATGAAAGAAGTATTAGCACTTGTCAACAAAACTGCTTACAACATAACATTAGCATGCATGAGCTGCAGAGACGATTTGTTATTCTGGCAGCCCCTACACATTGTTACATTCTTACGAAGCAGTCTATGTGTGTGTATGTCTGTGTGTGTGTGTTTGTGTCTGTGAGAGAGATATGGGGGAGAGAGGCATCAGGAAAATGGCATGTTTGGTTTTGTGACAGAGTGGTGAAGCCAAAGTGAAGGTCTTATTTGGAGTAGGTTGCAATTCAAACAAACAATGGGAACGGGCATTAGTCATAAGAAAAGTGTAAGAAAGATGGATTAATTATCCACCTCACCCTCATAATATGTAGACTATGTAGATATAGCTTTTTATACTCAAGTAATAAAATAAATATATATTAGACAGAAGTTTGACACCTTTGAGTAAACTATAGTTTACTCAAAGGTGTCAAACTTCTGTCTAATATATATTTATTTTATTACTTGAGTATAAAATACTATCTACATAGTCTTATCTGGTTATATTTATATTTACACAAAAAAATATTTATAGTCGTGGTTTATGGAAAACTGAGCATAACTAGAAATTGTACATTGAATATAGAAATTTCAATGATTTTCCATAATGTTTATTATTCATTTTTAAAGCAAATGGTCTGCAGTAATATATGAATATGATAAGAATAATCGGTGATAAGTATACAGTAACAAATCACTTGCAAACTAGTAGTTTATAGTTAGTTAATAGTTTATAAACTGTAGTTATTACATTAATAGACTACAAATAGTGAGTTCTTCATTAATTGACGCTGTAATTAACAAAGTGTTATTGTTTAATTAGCTCATATATAAAGAGTTAGATAATGCTTTGTTAACAACTTCTTAAAGTCCCCCTGTGGTGAAAATCGAAGCTTTTAATGTTGTTTATGTGTCCATGTGGTGTTTTTAATATGCTTTAAGACAAACCATGTGTAAAATCATAAGTCAGCATGATTGCTGAGTATTTTCTCCTTAAAACTGCAGTGAACCAAAGACAGTCTCAAATTCTCGATTTAAAATCACTGGTGTTCACAAACTACCTTGTAACCAATCATGTCAATGAGTGAACGACAATGAGTAGATCTCTGAGCTGGTTTGAGTGCGTGGAGGCGGGGGTAATTTGCATATTGATAGAACCGCATGAGGCAATGGTTCTCACTTTAGATTAGGTCACAGAAAATGTAGTGGTTTAATCTAATCTTTATTGGCAACGCATTCTCACCCCAAGGCGTCACCTTTGACCATGCTTCAATATTTGACGTTTTAGGCGCCCTTTAGCGTCACTTACATGACGCGATCCTACGGCGTCATCTAACTGACGCTAAAGGAAAGCGTCTGTTAGAGGACGCGGTTAGGTTTAGGTGTGGGGTGGGGGTAGGGTACACGCGATCCTAAGGCGTCATCTAACTGACGCTAAAGGGCGCCTAAAGCGCCAGATATTGAAGCATGTCCAAATGCTTCCCAAGGCGTCAGTTAGGTGACGCCTTGGGGGTGAGAATGGGCTGTTATTGGACATTAATTACATTTACTAATAAACTTTCATAGTAAAATTTACATTAATCAACAACGCATTCTCACCTCAAGGCGTCACCTTTGACCATGCTTCAATATTTGACGTTTTAGGCGCCCTTTAGCGTCACTTACATGACGCGATCCTACGGCGTCATCTAACTGACGCTAAAGGAAAGCGTCTGTTAGAGGACGCGGTTAGGTTTAGGTGTGGGGTGGGGGTAGGGTACACGCGATCCTAGGGCGTCATCTTACTGACGCTAAAGGGCGCCTAAAGCGTCAGATATTGAAGCATGTCCAAATGCTTCCCAAGGCGTCAGTTAAGTGACGCCTTGGGAGTGAGAATGGGCTGTAATCAAACACACATGTCCATGTTTTATGGGGACTTTCCATAGAAATAATGATTTTTAACATATTCTATCCCTTAAACCTACCCCTCATCCTAGCTGATGTATAATGTGACCTAATGAGTATCTTGTATGTATTTCATAAAGATTTTTCAAGTGGTTGTTTAGCTTTAAATAGGCTTAAAGGAACTCTTAATTCTTCTTAATGTCCAATAAAGGTTGGTTTAAAGCACTTAATTAATGGCATTTTTCTATTTTCTGTGACCTAGTCTAAAGTGAGAATTATTCATGGTTGATATGTTTTAAAGCATTATCTAACTCTTTATATATGAGATGATTTAAAAAAAATAACACGTGCCATGCAATGAATGAAGAACTCTCCATTTGTATATAAATGAATGTATTAACTATAGTTTATAAACTATTCATTAATTATAATAATAGTTTGTGAATGATTTATAAATACTTTATTACTGTGTGCTTATTTAAAAGTGTTAAAACACATTTTTTCAAGGTAAATAAATAATCTCAAAAATACTTGCATTCCAAGGGTCCCTCAGTTTAAATCAGCATTTGTCTGTCTGTCTTTTTGACCACACAGAGCTGATGAATTAAAAAGAGAACAAGAGAGCAAGAGAGACGGGGATGAATGTAAATAAAAGCACACAATGGCAGAGGTGTAGAGTTGCCAGACTCTCACACTAAGACACGGGGCAGGAACATTCGGCCATTACAAATGGGATCCTTGGCTGGAGTCGCACATACACAACTCCGCCTCTTCCCGAGCCAAGAATGCACTTAGCCTCATGCTGGTAAATGAGTCCAACCATTTTGACTTCTAATATTACACACCAAGCAGATAGCGGCCGGCCTCGGAAAAGTGCACCTTTTGTTGAGACACGAGCACTGCCTTAATCGTGCTTAAACATCAGGGTCCGTGCCAGGTACTAATTAGAGAGTTGGGAGTCAGGGACGGATAATCAAGCGGAGAGCTTAACGGCGTCTCTGATAGGATGACAAAGGCTATTTATTTAGCTTGTCATACAGTAGGACTGCCACTATGGCCCTATCTCAGCACAAGCCCCTTCGTCCCTCAGAGAGGATAATCTAGCTCTGGATGCTGCCTGATTAATAAGACTGCCCAAGTTGTCAGTGTTGTTGAAATGACCCCACTGGCCCAAAGTGGGTCGTCATTTGTGAAGACAGTGTTTACCAAAATGAATTAGGGGAGATGGCGTTCTATAAGCATCAATGTGCATTCATTAGCTCTGCGTTGAGAATTTAGTTCATGATTGTCAGCAGAGTTCAGACGAAATCACCCATGTCTGGGTCAAATATGGGAAACGTGTGGTTTAAATTAAAAGGATAGTTCACTTTGAAATACATTTTTGGTATGTTTTAGCTTACCTCAAGGGCATCCAAGATGTAGTTGTCTTTGTTTCCGCAGTAGTTTCAATTTTGATATTTTTAGGTCAAACCGTTCTTGTCTGTCAGTCATATAATGGAGGTCTATGGTCACCACCTCAAAGAGCATGAACCCAAACGCTCGTTTCGTGTCTTAGGCCATCAATGTGTACTTCCATTCACGAGTCATTAAATCATGTTTAATTTGGACTTCTCTGTGCATGCTCTTTGAGGTGGACCCCATAGACCTCCATTATATGACTGACAGACAACGGTTTGACCTAAAAATATCAAAATTGAAAATACTGTGGAAACAAAGACACCTACATCTTGAATGCCCTTGAGGTAAGCAAAAAACATACCAAGAATTAATTTCAAAGTGAACTATCCCTTCAAGTTAAGTTACATTTTTATCCAAAACATGGGTTCAAACAACCAAGCATTTTTTTTTTCAACCAAGCAGTTTCATTTTACAGTGGAAGACAAAGGGAAGATTTTGAAGAGGATTTGTTTTGGTTCGGCTTTCAAGCTTCAAAATAGATGCAAAAGCACAACAAACATATAAAACAATGGTCTTCTGAAGACATATAGCTCTGAGTAAGGAACATTTATTCTCTGAATAAGTATTTATTCACTGAAAATCTTGATATTTATTTTATTTTGAATCGAGTATTTGAGCCCGTTCTCATCCTTTGACGTCATATAGACATTTCGTCGAAATACTACGCACATGGCACCCTTTCGCATCAATATAACACGCAGAACCCAAGGCGTCATCCTTTGGCTTCAATATGAGACGCAGACCCAACCTCAGACCTAAACCTACCCATAACAGTGCGTGTTATATTGATGCTAAAGGGTGCCATGTGCGTAGTATTTCAACAAAATGTCATATGGTGTCACCTATATGACGCCAAAAGATGAGAATGTGTTGAGTATTTCCAATGGGCTTTCACAGAATGAACATATCATTCAGATTGAGTTTGTGAAACCAGATCGGCTGATTCATTCAAGAAAGATTTAAAAGTAAGGTTGATGTCAAAGAGTTTCTGAGAAATTTTTGTTAGATTGATCAAGTTGTTGAGTTAACATATCACTGGAGAGGAAGACTCAGTAAATAATGAGTTAAATGTATTTTTTTTTCACTCAAAGCTATCAAATGACTTCAGAATACTTGCTATTTTTTAATACTTTGGTGCTTGCACATACTTTTTGAAACTTGAAAGCTATAGTCGACATTCATTCTAAATGCACTTTCTACTTTTCCAATGAACAAATAAAGCCATATTAATTTGACACAACATGAGGTTGAGAAATTGTTACAATATGTACATCTATTTAATGAACTATCCCAATCCCGGACGTCCACTCTCTGTTTAGACAGAGCCTATAGGCCCAAATTCGTTTCTCTCTCAATTATAGGAGCAATGATAATTCTAGTGTATTTCCCTCTCTGACAAGCTCTCATTAGCTACGGCACTCTGGGCTATACATTGGGCTAATTTGTGGCACTTTGACATACACAACCAGCAGGGGAGGGAGGACTGGGGATAAAAGCATCATTTCAATTAATAAAGGCTCTAGTGGCTGATAAGGGCCTTCAGGATGAGGAATGAAGGGGGAGAGGAGAGAAGGTATGAGGGTGAGGTCATGACAGTAAATACTCAGCGCTGATCCTCGTTTATGGCCTGTTCATATGAGTTAACGCAGGGTAAACCATCTATTTAGAGCTACAAGGGGAGGGAAAGCACAACTGAGGAAATTCATTTGATCTAAATACAGTACAAACTGAAAAAAAATATTACAATTTTAAAATAACTGTTTTCTATTTTATTCTAACATTTAAAATGTTATGTCTGTGTTGGCAAAGCTGATTTTTCAGCATCATTTCTCCAGTCTTCAGTGTCGATCCTTCAGAAATCATGTATTATTGTCTTCATAATTGGTGAAAATTCACTAAAAGTGAAGTGAGTACTATAATTTGATGTTGAAAAACATTTTAATTGCAGCTCTGTGGCACATTTAGGAACTTTGGGGCGGCACCATTTGTTTTCAAGCTATGGATTATGAAAAGAGTTTTCGGGAAACCTGTTTTGAATCCGTTTGGTGAATTTAGTGGTGCAGAAATGACACAATTCACCTTGAAATACAAACCCATAGTATTGAATGTCACAGTGCTTGAATGAAATGCAGTATAATTCAAATGACTGTAATGAGTTCAAATGTCATTTGCAAAGAGCACTATTAGAAATGCTCAAGGATGATCATAACGAGAAACAGAACATGCTGCTCCTGTTTTCTCTTACCGTGTAAGAGGTGAGGTAAGCGGCTGCCTTTATAGTGGCATGTAATTGTGGTAATCAGTGCTAAATGCTGCCGTTGTGCAATAATGCTTGGCAATAGAGAAATTCACTGGAACGCTAATTTTGAACAGCAAAGAGGTGATTATTTCATCCCCTTCCCAAATTGATTCTAATAGCTCTTGCCACACACATGCAAACACATGAAACATGCAAACACCCACACATGCTCATACAGGTACACACCCCCACAAACATATTCATACCTGTAGCTTGAGAATACTGTAGCCTATGTATATATTATGCACACACACACACACAACTATGTGAGCCAGCTGTTACTGCCTGCGGTCTAGTGCAGATGGTTGTAGAGATGGCTGCTTGTGATCTCTAGTAAAAATTCTGGGGAAAAAGGAAACAATAGCAAAATTATCCGCACTAACGTCACTGCCGTGGTGTTGCTGTTTGCTATAAGTGGTTTCTTACTCTTTAAAGTTTAAATCCCACTCCCTAGTCTAGATATAGCTCAGATACCTCAATCAATGTAACATCTGTTTTATAGTTCACCAGGCAAAAATCATGATTTTGAAATGTAATAGTACAACTGTACTCAACAAACTATAGGTATCATTGTCTATTTCCTAGTTCACTTAATAAGGCATGCAAAAATACTACACTAGTACTACACTAATAGTACTACTACAGTCACTACGGTTCTCTCTCTCTCGACTGTCCTTCTTCAATGCGCCATCAGATTATTGACAGTAGACACATCATTTTTAAACCTCTCTTCAGTTTTCCCTCACTCTCTTACACACCTCACTTACTATATGTATCTTCTCCGAGGCTAAATTCTCCAGGGGATTTGACTTAGTTTACACTGCCATCTTGTTGTCATGACTGCAATGACACGCCTTTCTTTCCCCAAAGGTATAGATATGACAGCTGCTTTTGAACACCCCCCCCCCCCCAAAAAAAAAAAGGAAGGCAAATTTCATTTGAATTTAAATTTCATGTTATGAGAACTGAAATGATAATTGAATGAGATGGAATAACCGTATAAGGATGATACACGTGTGAACGTTCCTCGGGGATGTAAGTATGACTTGTTCGCATGTCTATACATGGAACTGACTTATTATTATTAAGCATATGTTTTTTTTTATTTATTTTTTATAGTTGTCGTCCTAGACTCGAGCCATGCTACATAACAAAACATATAAACAGCTATGATGTAAAACACCTTACTAAATGTGCATGTCATCGTACCTTTCTGAAAATAGTACAACGCAAACAAATTTATTCTTTTTCAAATAATTATGATAACAGCGGCAGAATATCAAATAATAACTTATCACACTGTTCCAATACAATGGTATGACCTTTAAACATTTTTACCATAGTACATGATCCGTAAATGAATATAGAGACTTTTGCATCACACGAGTTGCTCGGTAGCTCACTTGGTACGGAATTGACCTATGGCTAAGCCACGCCCCCTCCACTCACTCGGACAAACACGGCACGGGCGCTATATGGCAGCTGTCACAGTAGGAGATATTTCACAGGAGGCAATTGGTGATTTTTGGAGACAGAAAAAACATATACCATCTTGAATAAGTCAGCTAAAGGGCATTAACTATGCATTGGAGGGTTATATTAATAATTTTATTGTTGAGAAGGGCGATGAAAAGCTTCAGCTTCAGGCAGAAATGTACAGGTCACAGTGTAAACATGACAACCCGCATATCGTTGCCATTACCGTTTGGTGCTACAGTATTTACATCAATCATTCAGCACAACATTGTTAACATTTGTTATCTCGGTTATTTACAGATATACGTTAATGAAGCTAATTGACATGATGTACAACGCAGCTAGAAGCTAACGTTAATGTTTTCTAATGTACGTCTAACGTTAAACTAACGTTACGTTAGAGATTTTAAAGATAACGTTCAAATATGTTGTTGGCGTAACTTAGATCAGATGTAGACATCCTTGTTTAATTTATCCGCGTTGGTGTTGTGGTCTAGCTACCACATAAGTTTATCCAGAGCAGACAGTTTTCTCGGTTGAGATGTGGCTTGGGAAAGGGTAATACACACCGTCGCCCAGACTCTCGGGAACCTAGTGTCAGAGTTGCATGTACCCCACAATTGACCATTTTAAACTTAAAATAACAAGAAAAAAATTAATGAAAACTGACTAACTCCAATGCATTTCAATGGAAGTGGAAGCAGAGAATGTCCGAGTGTATTGGGTTAGCGGCGCACTGTGATTGGCTCATCGCGTTTGAGGGCGTGGCTTAGTCATAGGCCAATTGCGATGCGGAGTGCTTGAGTTCAAGTCTTGTGAAACACAAGTCACAATAAAAGAGCTCGTAGAGGCTAACCTAACCAGTGTTGTGCAAGTTACTTCCAAACTGTAATACATTAGGTATTACTTGTTACTGTTATTTAAAAGTAATTCATTACCTTACAATATTACTGTCCCAGAATTGTAATGTGTTACATTACTCATGTATTACTTTTGAGTTACTTTCACCAAAATAACTAAATAGAACTTAACTTTGGGGCTGTAACGATATGCAATATGAAACCGAAATCGCAATTCGCCACACGACTCAGATCAACGAACCTACAGAATCGCGACAAACCTCTTCCAACTCCAGCGTTACTTACCGTCCATATCCAATGCTGCCTTATCTTTAAATTAGGCTATTAGTATTATTTGAAGTTAACATTATAAAATACGTAGACCTACACCACAAAACTAGTTGAGGATAAATTATTTAAAATTGGGGAAGTCCAGCATTATGGACATGACATTTGCAGTCAAAACTTGAAATAAAAATTCTCAGAAAATACATGTATTGAAACGTATACAGGCTACTTCCTTAAAGGACTCCAGACATTAGACAAATATCAGTCTATGTTTTATTTTTAATATTAGGGAAAAGACACACATTCATGCGTGACAAAAAAATAGGAGGCAAAATCGATTTTTAGTAATTCTGTTAATTACACTGCGCAAATCGGATGAGGAAGGGTTGGCTCTCCAGTCTCCATAGAACTTAAAATATTCATTTTATTTTAGTTTTCGTGTTCGCATTTGTGAGGAAAAAACAATGTTACAGACGCGACCGCACTGAACTGGCACTAAAAGACTGCTTTAAAACTTTCACACAGTCTGTTGCCTTTAAGAAGTAAAAGCAGACAATACACTGTACTGTAATACAAGCCTCACTGAACATGTAACGAGTAAAATATTACAGAAAATTGATTAGTAATGCCTTACACTACTGCGTTACAGCAAAAAGTAATATGTTACTGTAATGTATTACTTTTGTAATGCGCTACTCCCAACACTGAACCTAACCTAACCTTAACATGACATGGTTGCTTCACGTTTGCTTTTGTTAACACTATCGATTAGCTTTAGGGTTGGGTTTAGTGTGGGTGGTACGTTATTTTCTAATGCGATAGAGCATTAACCTTTTAGAGCCACTCGCCAGACATTTCATTTCCGAACTGCTTTGATACGTGTAATAACCCATAGTGACAATACGTTGCCAGATTCATCTGTTTTGGATAAAAAATTTAGCGTCACCCACTGAACAATTCAATTTTTCCGCAAGTGTCGCAAAACGTGCAAGCAGAAACACTGCACCGGCACATTTTTCTAATGAGCCTGGGTTTAAAAATAAGGCCTGAAATGCTAAGCTAGTCTAAGCTATGCTAGCATAAGGCACTGTGTTAAATTAGCCTGATTGGCTAATTACTTGTTTTTATTTGAATCTGTATTCAATCAGAGCGTAGCCATTAGCGAACATTTCAAACGTCAGACGAGTAATGGACCCCCTCTTCACGGGACTAAGTAGTTTGGAAGTGAAAATATGAGTTGTCAGTAAAAGTGGCTCTTAAACTAAGTAGTGGCCTGTAAAAAAAAACAGATGAGGAAATGTCCTGTGTGACTTAAACGCGTTCCTTAATGTTAGCATAATCACGTGTAGCGAGAGACTTCCTTTTTAAGACCTTTACTGGACGTGGCGCGTAATTAAACAAGAAAAAGTCATATAAATGGACGTTGTCACGCTTCTGCATGGTTAGTGCTTGGTTGTTAAAGTCACATCTGGTGGAGGTTATTTCCTGAGGCCGTCTTTTGGAGCTGGGTACTGTACAGCTGTGGGTGGTCATCAAACTGGCAAGAAATTTTTTGTCAGGCAGGAAGGACTTCTCTGTGGCGGCCCTCTAAAACCAGCTCTACAACTAATCCTTGATCGCGAAGTCATTTAAACCGGTGTCGAACGCTGTCTCTCCCCAGTATATTGGCGTAAATAAATCCCTCTGTGCTCACATACAGGCTGAGCCTGAAGCCGGTGATTAGATGTCCGCGGAAGATCAGGGACGGGCTGATCCAAGACCAGCTGTTGAACTTGAGGTGAAGCCACAACCCTCCGAAGAGCTGATCTTTCATCATAGCATCGCTCAGGGAACTCTGGAGCATAAATGATGTCTCATCCAGTGCCTCCACATACCCAGGGAAATCACCGTGAAATTCACAGTGTACCATGAGCTGATATTATGCATATCCAGCCTATCTCCTGACCCCCTGACCAGCACACTGGTCTTCGGTTACACTCCCAGGAGCCTTTGCACTGTGAACCTGGCTCTCCATGTACGCCCTGAGCTCCTGATCATGGCTAAAATGGCATGACTAATGTTGTTGCTGCTGCCTTTCCAATGAAGGGCTAATATATGGATTTGTTGCAGGAAATCCCAGGCAGTGTATCCCTGGCTACTCTCACATGCATACACACACAGAGAGACTGAGGCAGAGCAGCTGCAGATGGGTGATGCTATTAGTTGTGGTGATTAGGGGAAGACTACATGCGTGGTGTGGAGAGACTGACTGAGCGGGATGCACTGCTGCAAGATGGGATGGATGGAGCAAGAGAACTGAATATGGTGTAAGTGTGTGTGACTGGCCACACTCATGCGCACGCACACTCACACATATTTCCTACATGAATCAATATCTATGAAAAGCCTTATCACTAATTTCTATACAGATATAGAGGAGTAATTTAAATTTGGTGGTTTTTTTTGCTCATTCAGAAAATGTTGAGCTTAAAGCTTTGAATTTTAACTTGAAAAATAATAGTATTAACTTACAGTAACATTTTTTTTTTTACATAAATATATAAGTATATAATTATTAACTATGCAAAACAACATTAACCCCACAAAAAGGTAACCCCTGTGTGATCTTCATGTTCTGGACCTCAATTTATGCTGGCCTATAAACAATAATTTATGCATACTGAAAGAACCAACGCACATTGTTGCAACCAAATTATGTTGCTACAGAGAATATTGCTATCAAATCAGACCTGATATATTATATATATATATATATATATATATACTTAAAAAAGACAAGCAAACATAACATTGTAAAGAAAGTAAGATTGTAAATGAAACTGAAACAAGTGTTCGTGCTGCCTCAAAATTTGAAGTTTAGTCAACTCAAATATCCAAGTTGAGACTTAGTGCAACTTTATAATTCAAGTTGACTAAACTTAATATTTTGAAACAACATTTTTACAGTGACATTACATTGTATAATCGCTCAGTTAAGCCCTTTAAAAAAAGGTAAATAATGTTAATTTCTTCAGCATTTTCTGTTGCTCAGGGAAGTGTGTCTTTACATTCCGGTAATTCTATTTTGTTTTTTCAACCTACAGTACGTAGAAAGCACAGGGGGAGGGGGTAGGCAATTGAACAAGATAAAATAGATTTTTTTTGCAGTGTTTTCTCTTGCAGGTGGAGCTGATTAAGACCTATAAGTTTGGCACCTCATATTCCTTTATCCTTTAGGAGAGGAGAGGGAGGAGTTGTGTTGTGGTGATAGCATATGTGCTGTCTCTGTATCTGACCTGATTGTAAATCAGCAGCGAAATCTCTATAGCCCTGAAGTAGTTTTTCATACTGAAATTTTCGCTCCTTCTCTCCTCTCGAAAGTTATTATGGTACGGAATTACATTTATCAATGAATATGGCAAGTATAGCAGGATACAAGCTTTGTGGGTACTCTTACTGGGAACAATATTGTACACAAATGTTAACTAAATCTGATAATAATACTAAAACAACAACAACTACTACAAATAACAATAATCAATTATTATTTTTATTATTGTTATTATAAAGATGGCAATATCACAAAATTACAATATCCAAAATGCTTGCAGGAACGATTTGGTCCCCCATGAGGAAAGCACCTTCTAAATAATATTAAGTGAAGTTTTTTAAAAATGTAAAAATGTTTTCTGTGATGGGGTAGGATTAGGGGTAGGGGACAGTTTGTACAGTATAAAAATCATTAAGCCTATGGAATGTATGTCCCTATAAAACATACAAGTGTTGTTCTTCCACAAAGACGTTCCTACCACTGTCATAAAGTGTGACACTGTATGTGTATATTTAGGGGTGCCACCCTCAGAGGGGGTGTTGAGAGGCGTGGGGGTTGCAGTCGGGCTCCTTTCGCAATTGAAAGCAGGGGGCTGTGGCATAATGAAAATGTAAAGCAGTGGTTTCATTTTATTCACTGTGGCAGATCCAGATTCCCAGAGAAACCCCACTCCAGCAATCAGTCTATTAATAATTGAATCTGGTTCAGGAAGTGAGTGAGGCGAGCCGATGCCACGCGCTACGCCTCACCAGCTGCTGACCCTCATACACACCAGCCAATTACACATCGTCAGTTAATTGTCGGGTGATATGATTGCGCCGCTGTGGGGGAGGATGTGGCGTCACTTAGGGTAGCGGGGGGTTGTAGACCCCAGGGTGGCAGAAAGAGAGAGCAGAGATGATGAGGGACAGGGAGGAATAAATGACAGAGAGAGAACGCTTGCTATTGTTCTGGGATTCGAACAAACCACTAACACTATGTATTAAACTTTGGCATCTAGCTTGTCTCGTACCAGTTTGTGCTGCAGACATGAATGAGATCTCAAATTGTGTGGCTTTTTGAAGAGAGGTGTGCTATTACTTTTCTAAGCAATTAAGATGATGCTCATCTAGCGTAAAATATATATATATATATATATATATATATGAAGAAATATATAGTATATATTGCAAACTAAAAATGACTAAAAGTGAAACAAAAATCAATCTTTGTAAAAAAATGTAAATAAAAAACTATATTAAATAATATTGTTATATTTAAATTATATATATATATATATATATATTATTAATATATTATTATTATATTATATTATTAATATATATATATATATATATATATATATATATATATATATATATATATATGGTTATATTTTCATTTAAATGCTTAGCTATGAATAACACTTGAAACTAAACACACTGAAAACATTCAAAAAATTATTTTCTAAATCAGTACTTTATTTATTATAATTATTAATTATTATAATTTATTATAAATTATTTATTATACCACATCATCATTATTATTATCATTATTTCTTTTTAATTTATGTGCCCCCCCAAATCAAGTGTGAGAAAACCTGTCATGAGATCAACCAATAGCAAACCACAATAATCCAATCAATTTCTGATGGACAAAATCAAGTCCCAACATTTTTTCTTGATCAAAAAGCTTGGATACGTCACAGAAAAGACTAAACACACCTTTCATGCTGACTTTAACCAAATTAAGCAATTTTGTTTCTAAAAATGCATCTTGTTCTAATGATATTTTAACTGTAAAACAAGACAAAAATGAAGCACAAGAGTGAGGTAGATGAAGCAGTCAAGTTCTTGTAGTGATTTCAAAAAGAACCTGTCAAACTGACTCTTATGTTTCACATCTTTCGTATTGTCTCTGCTAAGACAGAAATACAATGCGAACTACTCTGGAGACAGCAACACATACTGTACAGACTTCATAATTGTAGCTACAATCACTGCACATATTGTGACTCAGCAAGAAACACTGTCCCTTCCATTCAAGAGAAAACCTTACACATTTCTTATCTTCTCCCCATCGGTTCTCTCACTTCAGCCATCCAATATTCAAATCTCGAAGTCCAATGCTTCAATGCTTGTCGAAGGCCCTGGGGAAGCTGTTCATTCTCTGTATGGCATCACCAGAGACAGGATGACACTTGTTGCCTAGGGCAGTTATGCTGTGTTACATTCAAAGTAGAATGTGGGATACTCCTACTTGATATCTCTTGCTTCATTCTATATGGCATTTTATTGAAGAATAGCTTTTGAGAATGAACACCTGTGAAGAGATTTTATTTTGTAAAGCAATTCATTTACATTCACAAAATTTCCAGTTTTCCACTGTTTTTTTTTTAACAGTCGCCTATAAGAAGTGTCTTGTGCTGAACAATACTGCATTTATTTATTTATTTATTTATATATTTACAATCTGCATTTATATATTTATATAAATATATAGTAAAAATCATGATATTACAAAATACTATAACAATTCAGAACTTTAAAATGATTTTATTCCTGTGATGGTAAAGCTGACTTTTCAGCATCATTACTCTGCAGTGTCACATGATCCTTCAGAAATTATCATAATATGCTGATTTGATGCTCAAGAAACAATTATCATCAATGTTGAAAACAGTTGTGCTGCTTCATATTTAAAAAAAAACTAAAACTAAAATAAGCTCATGATTCTTTGGTGAAAATAAAGCTTAAAGAATAGCATTTATTTGAAACTAAAACTTTTTTTTTAAATGTCAAAAGTCCCTTTTCGATCAATTTAATTTATCTCTGAATAAAAGCATAGATTTATTTCAATAAAAATCATACTAAATCAAACTTTTGAATAACGAATAACGTTAAACCTTTTATTTTCTCAATAATTATAAAGTTTAAAAGAACAATGTTTATTTAAAATTGAAACATTTCGAAACACCAAAAATGAGTTTTTATCAATTTTGATAAATTGTGTTAATAAAATGTGTCTTTGCTGAATAAAAGTATTAATTCAGTGAGAAAAAAAAAATACTGGTTCCATTTAATTTTTCCAAGTAGAAGTTGGGAATTTTAAAGTTGACTGGAATGCAACACACACACACGTAAAGCAACGCAAATCTACCATTGAGTGCAAAGGGAGTGCAAACAGTGATGGTCTCATGATCCAAGTAAAACAATTAAACACTTTAGATTCTTCCAAAACGTCCTACTTCCTACTCTCTCAAGGTACTTATTTTGAACTAGAAAAGTATGCTCTGTACAGTATGAATCTGTGTAGTATGAATGTAATACGGACGCACTAAATTCACCATGTTGTCACTGTCATGTGACCTATCACCATCGGTTTTATTGCTTCATTATGCCATTCACAACTCCTCTCCTGTGGCCTCACGGGACAATAAAGTGTCCATCAAATGTGCACTTGAGAAAGTAGTAGATAATCTGGGTATGTTGCCTACTCTTTTATTAGTTCTGTGAACTCAGACATACCTGTATAAATGCCTACTATCACCAACAACTTGGTGACATCCAAAAGTTTTAATCGCTATCAGTGTCTCGTAAAGGCAGGAAATACCCCAAAATGAACATCTAAATAGGGGTGGGAAAGGTGCATAAATACTGTGAATATGAGATTACAAACATTACAATAACAACTGAAATAAAACATTAATATGAGGCCAACAAAGAAAGACCATAGTGATATTTACATCATGAAGGTATCATTGCCTCACCTCCCTCACCCCCTGCTCTCACTATCTCTCTCTCGCTCGCTCTATCTCTCTCTCCTTGATTTGCTCGCCGCAACCTTGTTCTAGATAGAGATATTCAGACTGTCAGTATAAACTGCCTCTGTTTTCATTTTGCATTTATTTCAATGCCAGACTCGAGGCATAAATTTTTCATCACCTGCTAGTCCATGAATAAAAGATTAAAAAGAACTGAGAGGGGAGGGGACACAGGGAGGCAGAGAGAGAAAACACAAGGCAATGTATTGTAGAGACACTGTGTGCATGGGGAAAGTCTCTCTCCATAATTTTTACATCAGGAGCAGTGCGGAAAGGTAAAGATACAATAATGAGGGGTGAAGCTGAGAATCGCCTCACCTTGGCGTTTTATAACATTACCTGCTGGGAGAATTCAGATTTCTGAGCGCCTCTCAGCTCTTACTTGTTTATTCATTTCTATATTTATTTATTTTATTTATTTCTCTATCTGTCTATCTATCTGTTTTTCTCTTTCCCCCTTGAGCAGAGCTTTGACAGGCAGGGCTGGAGTGAGATGTTGGAGGGTGAAGGGGCTTGTGGAAAATTTCATGATGCACATGCTGGAAAGTTCAGGTGTGAGCCAGAGGGAAAGACAGATGGAGAGTCATGATTCTCGTTCGCCTCGTCCGCGTGCACAAACTTTTGTCCTAAGGACACGGTTCATTCAGGATGCTGCAGCGAGCGATTTGTCCAAGAAAGACTTCTCGATATTTACGTGCGTCAACTTCATTTTATTCTACAAGCTGTCGGAGGACATAATATCAGTGTTTACTAACAATGCATTTCTTCCCACACTTACTGCTTGAAATATGTAATGTATTGGTATTAGGATTGCCAACTTGACATGTTAATCTAGTGAGAAAAAAAAATAGCACAATTATTTGGAAATATAAATATGTTAGTATAAATATAGGCTATAAAACAGAAGGAACAGTTAAGGAATTCAAACTTGACACACCATCTTAAAAATGTGGCCCTGAAAAGTATTAATAACAACTTTACGAGTATACCATTAATGCTAAAATAACACAGGCGCAAGCTAGCTATTAAAAAAAAAATAGTGCAGATGGAATACAAGATACAACCTGCCCAAACAAACCCAAAACATCAACCAAAATGAATAACTCAATTGTAAGGGAATATGTTCAATAAAATGGAAATAAACAATGTAGTGACTTCTTAAGCCACATATTGTGATATCTACTCACCATTTTAATGCCGTAAATTAGTTTGTGTTAATGTTAGGTCTTTACTTCAGCAATTAATGAAATATGTGATTAATTGCAGTTAAGTCATTTAATTAATTGTCATGATTACAGTCTGATTTTGCTTAATACAAAAGAAAACTAAAACAAAAAACATATAGCTGCAAACAACGATCACAGGGCCAAGCCCTTCCAAGGGTTCCATGAGTTCAAAAAGTAGCAAAACATACTTTGGTTTTTAAAGTTACTTTTAAAGTTTTGAAACGTTCTATAGTTTTCGTCAAGGATGGTATGTAGAAATATAAAACCCTCTCAGATGTATTTTTGAAAGTCATGACGTTCATTACTGATACATTCTAAGTTGATATCTGTAAAATCAAAAAAATATCTGTGTTTTTAAAGAACATTGGTATGGGGTGGTGATGGTCCAGGTTCAAATCCACTGCGAGACACTGATGTGTACCTGAGCAAGACACTTAACCCCTAGTTGCTCCAGAGGCGTGTGACCTCTGACATATATAGCAATTGTAAGTCGCTTTGGATAAAAGCGTCAGCTAAATGAATAAATATAAATTTAAATTTAAAACAATTCAGGTAAAAGAGGATCAAATGGTATCAAACATAGGATTTAAACAAAGTTTCGTTTTGAAATTATGTAGCTAAGCATAATGTGTCACAGAGATTACAGACTTTTGTTTTGATATGGAAAGGAGATTTGTGGTGAGAATGATTTTTAGACATAGCTGTTACTTTCAATGACAGAAAACAGCAGTTTCAAAGGAGAGCTAAACAAACTCTTGAATACTTGGCATATCAGTCACAATTTGAACATTTCATCTGGGATTCGAATTTCCAACTTTCTGGTTAAGTGCTGATTGCTTATTACCACAGTAGAAGACATGGTTGAGGTACACTATTGAAAATGAATTAAAAATTAAAGTTGTATATATAAAAGCAACTTATGTTTCATAAGTTTAGACGCTGATTCACCAGGCTGCTGAGAAGAGCAGGCAAAAATGAGCAAGCCAAAGCAGTAGTTAGCATATTAGTTCATTAGTAAGCTAGAGATAACATGGCCACCAACGTAAATTATGTTTAACCTGATCGTCAAATCCACATTAGAAAGAATGGCCTCTGATTAGCATGCTATTTGATTGGCATGCTAAGCTATTTAGCAGAAGACAACAAACGCAATGACAGCCAAATATCAAAAAGTATTTATTCAATAAATAAATAAATAAATAAATCTCTGGAATACTAGGTGGCGCTGTGTTCAATCTTCTCAGGTACCTTCAGGTCTTCAACAAATATTGTGTCGATATGTCAAGGCGTTTATAAGATATTATTCATGACATATTTCAAAATAGCGCACCGATGGTCCGTCCAATCCAAGCAAAATTGGTATCCACAGATTGGCTTGGTCAAAAGATCATCTGTGCCAACTCTTGTAAATATTGAACAAAATTACAAGGAGTAGCGGAAAAATACTGTACAGTTCAAAATGGACACTGTAATGGGTGGAGTCTTAAAGGGATAGTTCACTTTGAAACTATTTTTTTGATGTGTTTTAGATTACCTCAAGGGCATCCAAGATGTAGGTGTCTTTGTTTCAGCAGTATTTTTGATTTTGATATGTTTAGGTCAAACCGTTCGTGTCTATCAGTCATATAATGGAGGTCTATGGGGTCCACCTCAAAGAGCATGCACAGAGAAGTCCAAATTAAACATGATTCAATGACTCGTAAATGTAAGGACACATTGATGGCCTAAGACACGAAACGAGCGGTTTGTGTGAGAAAACGAACAGTATTTATATCGTTTTACCTCTTGTAACCACAGCCACGTCCAAGTAATCTGAGGGCGCAGGCGCTTTGTGGCTGTGGTTACAAGAGGTAAAAACGATATAAATATTGTTCGTTTTCTCACACAAACCGCTCGTTTCGTGTCTTAGGCCATCAATGTGTACTTACATTTACGAGTCATTGAATCATAATTTGGACTTCTGTGCATGCTCTTTGAGGTGGACCCCATAGACCTCCATTATATGACTGATAGACACGAACGGTTTGACCTAAAAATATCAAAATTTAAAATACTGAAACAAACAAAGACTTGAGGTAAGCTAAAACATATCAACAATTAATTTCAAAATGAACTATCACTTTAATGTAAGATGTAGACTGTGACCAGCATGATGAGAGATCATGATAGCATGATAATTTTTCAAGATCGAAGGGTTCAAAAGTTATAACCGTTTGAAAAGTCGTCATCCTTTAGTAACCATTATGTCATTTTAAAACCCTGTCCAAGCTGCTCTTTTACATACACTGAATCCATATCATTAGAAGAGGGATTCAAGCTTATATATATATATAAAAAAAAAAAGTATCATAAAATAGTCCATATGACTCATACGCTGTATGTCAACTCATACATGTATGAGTCATAGCTCTGGGTGAGGAACAAGTCTAATAAATGGCAATGGGGTTTTAATAATGCTATTTTGTCCTTGACTGTGTTACCATCACCATCCAATGTAGTGCCCAACTAAAGAAAATGAATTCATACATATTTGAAATGAAAAAGCTGAGTAAATAATGATAGAATAACCATTTTGGATTAACAAACCATCTAAAGAGTTAAAAGTAAAATGTGTCTAATTTTGAATCCAAAACAAGGACTCAAGTGTGAAATCTGACACCTAATTCAGGTTGAAAAAGAAAACAGAATGTGCAACTCATTTCTGCTCTAAAAAAGGTTAAGCAGGTTCCACAGTGTACATTTTTCCATCATGTACCTCGGATTCTGGGACAGAGTTAAAATAGACACTGGGACTATAAAGATGAGGAAAGGTGAACAGGTGGGCCAATCAATCTGTAGAACAAGGCTGGCTGCCAACACTATGCGTGCATGTGTGTGTGTGTGTGTGTGTGTGTGTCAGTATAAAGCTGTGGGAGAGTGAAAAAAGGGCTTTCACAAGAGCAGAGAGAGAGAAAGAGAGAGAGAGAGAGGAGACCCACTGTTCCTAATGAGCTATGAGAAAGTGCCCTCTCAGCAGAGTGACACAGACAAAATCTGTGTGTAGAGAGTTCGGGATTGGCATGTGGGGAGTTGATATTATTTCTCTGTTGGAGAGATGCACCAATTCTCAGTAAAGTCTACACAGTTCTCACTTTCCGATGTATTTCGCTGTATTATTCTATTTTTCCACGCTCATGTACACACACCCACACAATGGTTAGAGCATCATCGCTTAGATCACATCTCAACCGGGAGCCCAATTCAAGTAGGATGTGGGCACATGGACGGGGCATCTGTGCCAGCGTGTCGCACATTTGCCAGGCTATGATGGGTTTCCAGAGGCTGGGCACGTATCCAGTCTGTGCTAAACTAGGAGTACCATTGTGCCATTCATCCCAAAAACATTCAGAGGGATCCTTAGCAGTGCATAGTGCTGTCACCCCTTCACAATATCTTATGAATTTTTTCAAAGCTCTCTTCTAGAAGATGGCATTCAATATACCAAAATTCTTCAAATGCTTATGGTTAAAGTCAACATAATTTAAAACCGATTTTACTTCCAAAAGGTGGCATATATCTGAGTTACATCAAAGATTGGTATTATCCATCCAAAATTGATTGGATCATCGGCCCAGAATGGAATCAAACCAATATGAGTTTGCTGTCAATCGTGGATGACTATTTCCTGCTGAAACATCACTTTTGAGAAGACTTTCTGAGTGAACGTGGAAAGTAAATTTCAAGTTTCGGCATACAGTATTGTTAATAAAAAAGTATACTTTTTACATTATTGTCGTAACCTTATTCAGTAACCTGTATTAAATTGCTCTGTGTTAACCACTGATAAGATTTCAATCTACATTATTAGAAACAGTTGACTAAAACAGCTATTTGACCATAGCTTGACCTGCCTATATGGCAAGAAAAATTATTTTCAAGGCAGTTAGTTGTTACATTTTGATGGAAGATTATAAAAACAAACTTTTTTTTTCCTTTTTGATAACACTTTATAATAACTGCACATTAATAATCATTAAACAGTTAATTCATCATTCATAAAGCATTAATAGACATTAATAAGCAGTTTATTAATACACTATAAATGCTTTCTTCATGATTTAAAAGCATATTTATAATTTGTTTAATAATTGAATTTTTATTCTTTACTAATGATCAATTTGTCATTTCTAAATGAAAAATTGCCTTTTTTATAAACCAGTTATTTAAGGGTTGTCAGTGGTTCATTAAGATTAAGGTTAAGATTACTTAAAATGTGTACGTAAATGATTAATAAACTATTTAAATGTACATTCATACATCTTATTATTCAGACATATAGTGATGGTTACTTAGTGTGTTAATAAATGCTTTATTAACATGTATTTATGCTGTAATTCAGGGTTAATTCGGGCAGTTATAAAGCATTTAGTAGTGGTCAGTTAACTATGTGAGCTCATCTAAAGTGAGGACTATTCGTGTCTTGTAAAGCATTTATAAAAGAGATTTAAAGGCTGTTAATTATGTCTATGTTCTGTATCACTGTGTTGTGTTTGTTACAATTTACTGTTTAGAAGATTGATGCACCTTTAAATAGTTAAAATAGTTAACTGACCACTACTAAATGCTTTATAACTACCTGTATTTACTACATTTACTTACACTTTCTAAGTGATCTTATGAATGATTAACAACTCTTAAATAACTGGTTTGTAAATGATGCAATACTTAATTTAAACATTAGTAATTGATCATTAACAAAGTATGAAAATACAATTATTAAACACATTATAGATATCCTTATAAATCAAGAAAAAAAAGCATTTATAGCTGTATTTATAAACGGCTTCTTAATTACTATTAATGCTTTATAAATGATGAATTAACTGTTTATGCATGCTTAACTAATGATTAATAGCATGCAGTTATTATAAAGTGTTACCAACAATACAATTTAAAAAAAAAAGACCAAGTAATAAGTCAAAACAAAATGAGTCAAAGTGGTCATTTTTGATTTCATTTTTATTATATTAAAACTATAGCGAGCGATTACTGTGACTATCAAGACGGTTCAGTCGTATGACAGAATAAGTCTCGCCTTCTAAAAAAAAAAGAAGTCATCACGTTTCATTAAAAGGAACTTTGTTATGACTTTCAAACAGGTTTCTCGAAAACTCCCTCTTTCTTCCATTGGCCATATAAACACATAGCTCCGCCCCAAACGCACCCCATTGGCTGTGCCTCATTGCTAGACAGATACTCAAACTAAATTAAAACAAAATAGTGCTACAAGTTACTTGTCGTTCTCTACACATTAAACGGAGATTGGGGAAAGTATTAAAAAAATCTCTCTTTGAAGGTGAAAGAAATACAAGAGAGAAAGACATTTTACAACGCTGTAGAGACAACTAAATAATTTTGTTTGTTGTTTTGACCTGAATACTCCAAAAAAGAAGAGACATTTAACTATTGGTTCAGCAGCCAGAAGAGTTTAGCATCAAACCTCTCTCACACACACACACACACACACACACAAGCAAAAAGAGTGAGAGAGCCTGCAAGGCACTCATCCTTACCATCCTTTCAGCACATGCACGGACACATGCACACACACACACACACACACACACACAGAATCTCGCACTGCTCCAAATGAGATCTCTTACACCAGCCCTCTGCTTGCCATCCATTTTTAATGGGCTGATTAAAAGCATGGCTTCCCTGATGAATCACACCATGCCTGGGAGAGAGAGAGAGAGAGAGAGAGAGAGAGAGAGAGAGAGAGAGGGGAAGAGTCAAATGGGTTCACAGGCTGAGGCGAGAGAGGAGAGAATGAAGAGGAGGTGGGGGGAGAGGAAGGAGGGCTGGCACAGGCAGCAGTGATGTCTCTTTTGAAGCCCCTTACAAGGCCATGAAGAGCTGAGGGCACGGCTGGAGAGCGTTAAAATAACTAGCTGCACACACGCTGCGGAAAAAGAGAGCGAGGGAGGCAGAGAATGTGAAAAAGTGTGCATGAGGGATAGAGACCAAACCACTCTCAGTGCATGTCTACTGGCTACAAGCATTCACTTCAGTCGAGAAACAAGATCATCATTATGTAAACGAGGCTTCCCTCTCATGTGAATGTTAGATTGTCTCTGCGCAGACTACAACTGTGGGCGTATATGACTGTGTGTCATACGGGACAAGGATCACATGTAAATGTGGTGTGTTAGTGAGATTGATTTGAGAGTACATGTGTGTATGTGTTTGTAATATCTGTGGTTTGGCTTAATGGTCTACTAAACGCTGCATGCTGAAGCTCTCAGACTGGAGAGTGGATTCCTGATGCCTCATAAATGCGGACTTCTTCCTTCCTGAGCTTAATTACTTTTAGAGAGTACATATAACTGAACATCTTTGCATTTCTACACAACCATATAACAAAAAAACAGGAACTTTTCCAAAAGGTCCCACCATCCTCATAGGTTGAACAAACAAACAGACAGTCCCGCCACAAACTCAAGTACGCCATAGGTTAAGCCACTGTCGCTTTGCCGGTCTGATCGGGATGCACAAACAAACCTGTCTTGTTTTCCACCCCCCCAAAAAATAAAATGGTAACACTTTACAATAAGGTTCATTAGTTAACATTAGTTAACTACATTAGTTAACATGTATTAAGAGTGAACAATACTTATTCAGCATTTATTAATCTTAGTTAATATTAATTCCAACATTTACTAATACATTATTAAAATCAAAGTTTGTATTAGTTAACGTTAGTTAATGCACTGTGAACTAACATGAACGCACAATGAACAGCTGTATTTATATTAACTAACATTAACAAAGATTAATAAACACTGTAACTAATGCATTGCTCACCGTCAGTTCATGTTAGTTAATGCATTTACTAATGTTAACTAATGAACCTTATTGTAAAGTGTTACCAATAAAATTAAGCAACACTGTTTTCAACATTAATAATAATAATAGAAAAACAAGTCCAAAGGAGTATATTATAATGATTTCTAGAGAATCCTGCGACACTAAAGACTGGAGTAATAATGCTGAAAATTCAGCTTTGTCATCACATGAATAAATTAAATGTTAATACATTGCAGTAATTGTAATATTTCACTATATTACTGATTTTAACTATTTATTATCAAATAAACACAGCCTTGGTGAGCATAGGAGACATAAAATATAAAATAAGAACAAATTAATATATATATATTATATAATTATAATAATATATTACGTTACACATGCTTTAAAATGTATTAAAAATGTGTTTGGATGAAGCTTTAGTTCACTAACTTGAGTTGACAGTTATGAGCCAATGGGGCTGGTGACAGCAGGTCTCTGTCCTACAAAACACTCACTTTGAACTTCTTACACAGAAAGTGTCAGAACCAATAATTTGACTGACAAAGAGATACTTGTGTGCTTTTTTGTACATTTTTGGCATTTTCTTAGTGACAGGTACAGTTGGGATCAAAAAAAGTTGCATTGTCGACATGATCATCATGGCTCAATGTGTATACGTGGTAAATGCTATAGAACATGCCATGGCAATATATTTACAGGACAAACACACAGAGAATATATATATAATGCTATTTCGAGTAACATTTTTTTTCAATGGTTTAAGTTTAGCTAACGATAATAACCCTCTATTGTTATGAGAGTATCTTATTTATTTTAATCCATTTGTTTCTCAAAGGGAATGACAGTGTGTTTGAGTGCCAACTCTATTTTTGGCTTCAGCATACTCTTAAACAGGCCCGTTCAGGACCAAAGGATTTTCGTCCAGCTCTCTGATGTAAAGCTAACGCTAAACACAAGCGCTAGCACCTCGGCCAACATATGTTTCATTCACTATAGTGTCACTCTTCATTTGTAATTATTTTTTCCTGGTTGGCTCACTCTCCTTCTCTTTGAGATAAATAGTGTTGGGACTGTGGGGAGCACAGAGGACTGATGACCTGTTCCAGAGCGTTAAACCTGAGCTCATGGCTGGAAGAGAGTGAGCGAAGATGACAACCATCATCAGGCTCAACTCTACTGTGATGTATTGGCAGTAAGCTATATAAATGATCTTCCTCTCAATCTCTCTCACTAACACGGGTATTCTCAGGTCTAGGGTGAGTTGAAATGTTCAGCAGATGATACTTGTCATATTTCAAAAAAAAAAAAAAAGTGTAAGAGAATGCCTGACACCTGCCTAATACATTAAATGACATCAGAATACATTTGATACACTATATATTAAACTGCAGCAATTATTATCAACGTACAAATATAGTAATGATAATAATGTCAATAGTTAGGAGTGTAAAAATGCATAAATGAAAATTCAATACATTGATTGGAGAATTTCATAAATTAAGATTAATTAATAATATCCAATGCCTGAATGTTTAATTCCCGTTCTCATCCCAAGGCGTCATGTAACTGACGCTTTTTGACCATGCGTCAACATCCGACACACATGGCACCCTTTAGCGTTAATATGAGATGCGCCTCCTAGTGGTCTAACCCTAACCCTACCCCAGACCTAAACCTACCCATGTCATCTAACTGACGCTAAAGGTTGCCATGTGCGTCAGATTTAGACGCATGGTGAAAAGCGTCAGTTAGATTACGCCCTAGGATGAGTGTCATCTAACTGGCGCTAAAGGTTGCCATGTGCGTCGGATTTAGACGCACGGTCAAAAGTGTCAGTTGACGCCCAATGATGAAAATGCGTTGTTTACTCCCTCACTCTAAAAATTCTGGGTTGTTTTAACCCAAATTTGGGTCAAATATGGACAAACCCAAATTCTGGGTTAAATTTTTAATTTAAACATTTAACCCAATAGCTGTGTTTGCCCATATTTGACCCAAAGATGGGTTACAACAACCCAGCATTGTTTAGAGTGCTATATCAACTAGTTGACTAGGGGTCTTGAGTTAAGTCTCAGACACATTTGACTGTCCTGTCAATTGCACTTATCTTCAGTGTGTTTTTGAAAATAATTAATTAAAAATGATCATATTTTACAATGCATTACATAATTTTGAAAAATAATCATAATTTCTGTCAACACAAATTTACTCCCCTAAACAAAATGCATCTGTATTATTAAAAAGAAAAAGAATAAATATATGATACGTTTACTCGCATTTGATTTCTTTATGGCTAAAATGTGAGTTTTACACATTCAGACCCCAAAAGACATTTTGAAAGGGCATATTTTTGTGATATTTGCTATAAAAAGGGCCCCAGTCTTAGCAGACCAATGGAAATGAAGAGATTTTACTGTAGGGTACATGTGTGCGAGCTTTGCAGACGAAAGGCAAGGTGAGTAAGAGTTCATCATTGGATTAAAAGGCTATTAAAGTTTAAAGTATTTCTCTGAAACGGGGGTAAGTGAGCAGAGAATGAATAAAAGACCCTGGTGGGTCCTGTCACAAATGTTCTTTGTTTTCATGCTTTCACCCACTTCTACACAACAACCAAAACTTAATCCTTCACTCATGATCTTCAAAATAAGAGCTTGGAGGGGTCTTAGAATGGCATTTGCCTTTTGTGCCGTTGTAAAGTTAAGACATCCATTGAATTCCAGGCCTGAATCAAAATTAAAAAAAAAAAAAAAGAAGAAGAAAGAAATCAAGACCACAGGCTACTGTCGCAAAGAGAGGAATGAATTCAAGAACTGGATGAGCATAATATTAGAAATGGACATAGAGATATTAAGATAAAAAAAGATGTGGGTACACAGCAATGGATGGATGAATGAATGGATGGATGGATGGATGGATGAATGAATGGATGAATGGATTAATGGATGGATGGATGGATGGATGGATGGATGGATGGATGGATGGATGGATGGATGGATGGATGGATGGATGGATGGATGGATGGATGGATGGATGGATGGATGGATGGATGGATGGATGGATGGATGGATGGATGGATGGATGGATGGATGGATGGATGGATGGATGGATGGATGGATGGATGGATGGATGGATGGATGGATGGATGGATGGATGGATGGATGGATGGATGGATGGATGGATGGATGGATGGATGGATGGATGGATGGATGGATGGATGGATGGATGGATGGATGGATGGATGGATGGATAGATAGATAGATAGATAGATAGATAGATAGATAGATAGATAGATAGATAGATAGATAGATAGATAGATAGATAGATAGATAGATAGATAGATAGATAGATAGATAGATAGATAGATAGATAGATAGATAGATAGATAGATAGATAGATAGATAGATAGATAGATAGATAGATGTTATGGTCTCAATGGCACACAAACTCTTACCCACTGCCTGAGACACCTGCTCACAGTCTGAGGTCGGGTCTTATTCCTGCTGTTCTGTTTCCTGAGCAAGAGGGCTTTTAATTTAGCAGTAACTAACTCAGCCCAGAACACACACTAACTGTGGGGGAGACAAATCGAGAGCTGCCAGGACCTTAGAGAGAACAGTCTGTCTCGATTCTTCCCAGCGCTAAGACCTGGGTCACTTCACCTGAATATATGTAAAGAGCTTTTAGCATTAGCTCAAGTACAGTTCTAAGCTGTTTGTGTATGATTATGAACAAACATATCATACTTAAAAAGTAAAAGACAAGCAAAAGCAATGATCTGACATTTATTAAAATAACTTGATCCCGTTTTTGGTTTCTCAGCTCGGTTTCAAAACCTAGCGAGCTGCCTCGCCATCTACTGTCTACACAGTTAAGCAACTGATAAAAAAAAGCTTACTAAATTTTGTCCTATATGTTGGTCAGCTGTTTCAATCAGCCACTCTGTAAATCATCCTGACTTATAGAAAAGAAAAAAAAAATCATGAACATACTATCATATCAAGCGGTCATACACACTACAGGAGGGGGATTTCACTTATAAGCTCTGAAATTCGCACAAACACCTTTCATTCCATTCTCTATTTATCTCCTTTATCGCCGTACCCCCCTCTAAGGGCGTTTACTAGTATGCCACGTTAATTTAGTCTCGGTGGGGGCCTGCTTTCAGAGACCAGGGAGTGAGGGAACCATTGCAGCCAATACAGAAGCCATCAGTTTTCATCCAGACCGGCTAGACCTCTGCATTACCGCTGCCCTCACGTTTATTGTTCTCTCATTGCACCTGTCAGCACTGCCTGACAGCACATTACCGGTACTGTGCTACAACAGAGGGGTCCATCAGGCAGCTATCAGGGCAGCCCTCACCCAGCCTCACAGCATGGGCAGATGGTAATAAGGTTCCAGAAAAGAGCGTGTGAATGGGTAAACACACACACACATAACTCAAAGACGCCCTCTCTGGAACCAAATCCTTACACATACCTGTATCATACTGTCGGTCTGACAGCAACTCATTACAATAAACCTGCAAATGAAATCTATAAAATTGATAGATGTGCATCATGTGTCTATGTAAGATTGTGTTCTTAAGATGCACTCTGCAAGTGAGTTGGATATTGGCAGACAGAAAATAGGGATAATTTAGTGAACATTTTTTTTTTTTTTTTTTTTTGTGATGAGACCTTCATGCATGTACAGAAACAAAGCAAGCTCCATTTAACAAAACTGTATGGATAAAGTTTGGGGCAGGTGGATGCCATTTTTACATTTTGTATATTGCACGGAAGCGTTAACTCTAAGTAAAGTTGGCTTTATAAATGAAGTTACTAGCAAAAGTGTTCAAAGTGACACTGTAAAACATGTATTTTCATGATTTGCTATCATATCACAACTTTTTTTTGTCAAATCAACCTAATTAATGTGATTCAGATAACATACTATTTTGAGATGAGTTTCTGTTGATTAAACCAATCTCCTTCATTAACTCAAATTCTTAATTTCAGTGAACTAAAAATTTTAAGGAAACCAGGTTACTTACTTTTTTTTAAGTTAAACCATCAATATTTTTTTTCAGTGCATCGTGGAATCAAAATTGAAAACCCAATCCCCATTTAAAATAACTTCCCCTCCCTTTTGCAACAATGTCTTTTCTCTTTTCTGATAATATGTTTTGGGCATAGGGGTGTAACCAGTCACTCACCTCACAGCTACGACAATGACAACGGTCCAATCAAGTCCCGCCTTTAATTTTTTCATGTTTCAGAAACTATGTCACTTCAAAATAGGTAAGAAAATACTATAGCAACTTACTGCACGTTTCATGTTGACTATATTTTTAGGAATTGCTTAATAACAAGGATTAACTCACAATTTAATGAAAAATTCCCTAAACATTACCACACAAAAAGGGGAAAGAAAGTCGAGGTGTATGAAAAAGAACATTTGAGGTACAAAATCGTGATAAATAAATGGTGCTTTGTTATACTGTTGTTTGTACTTTATATATATATATACAGTGTATAGAGACAGACAGACAGACAGACAGACAGACAGACAGACAGACAGACAGACAGACAGACAGATAGACAGATAGATAGATAGATAGATAGATAGATAGATAGATAGATAGATAGATAGATAGATAGATAGATAGATAGATAGATAGATAGATAGATAGATAGATAGATAGATAGAAACAGCTTTTTTGAATGACATCATGAAAAAAGAAAGATGTTTGTTGGTGTAGATGTTGGTGTAGTTACACCACCTACCAGCAGGGCATAACTGGCCTATGTTAACCAGCCAAGCCCTGACCCCTTCAGTTCACACAGACATATAGCCCAGTTGCTATGGAAACAGCATAGGCAGGCAGGGGACACTCTTGAAATGTATTTCTGCATATTTCCACAACCTTTCTCTTTCCTGTTCGCTCATTGTCTCTATCCATAAATAGGATTCGTTCATTATACAAAATAAAGATGAATAAACCTCATTGTCTTTACAGGACCTCCACTGCAGTATATCAAAACAGATGACCTGAAAACTGGCCAAGAAAACATGAATTCTAATGCACACAAATTTGAATCTGCAGTACGCAATGTTAGCCATTCTGCTAACTTTTGTTGTACTTAGATGGAATAGACTGATCCCCAATTGGCTGAAACGCAGCGGCTGCGGTTTACAGAGTATATGGCTATCACAAAGACAAGTGATATTTCTCAAGACACCTTTATCTGTGATATCTGTCAGAAAAAAAAAAAATGCTTACAGCAGCTTTAGGATCCAATTACATGACTTACACCACACACATGAAAAGACTTTTGGCATCTCATTGTATAAGAGGTCAGAAAATGATCTGCACCATCCTGCATGATAATCTTTTTTTCTTGAACCTTTAATGTCCTTCGTTGGGCCTCTTTAAAGGTGAACTTTAATACAAAGTAATTAATGCTGACAAGATATGCTAAATATATGGATCAAACATTTAATGAGGCCCTTTTAACTTCAAGTTCAAATGAAAGGGTACTGAAGAGATCTGCTCTTAGTCCAAGGATAATCTGCAAATCTGCATGAGTCAGATGGGGATAGGCTTCTATTTACACAAGCCCATAAGCTGAACTCAAAAGATTGGTCATTATATAAACCGGATAACCGCTGAACTATTTCTGATCTTAATACAAACATCTGGTACATTTACATCCTATGATGTTTGATCTGATTTCTAGAGCTAATCTGACCATACCAAGCAAATGTCACAAAATACAATCGAGGTATTTAATCAATGCATTTTGAAACTAGATTATATTTATACAGTTTTTAGCTGGAAATGTGATTGGCGCAAAACCACCATGGCGCCAGTGTTGTCAAGGCATTAAATTGTCGTTGTTGAGGTGTTTGTTTGTTTGTTTATATATTTAATTTTAATTTAAGGTTACGCTTTATTTTGCTGGTCCTCCTCTTTAGACATTCTATAAACAAGAACGTAACTTTGCAACAAGTCAACTAACTCTTATTAGAGCTTTATTAGACTATAGGCTACGTGCACAAGCGTATTGATGAACTTCCGCTATTGTCAGAAGTCGGCATATCAGTTTCCGGTTTACGACTGTTCGAAATGAGTGCTGCTGTTGTACGAAAAAAAAAAAGAGGTAGCAGGAAGCAGTAGAAGCTCAAATGGCTATTAGCGACTTGAAGCAGAGCAAAGTGTCACACAGCAGTGCTCCTAACGCACCTTGTTAACAGATTAGGGCTTTCACTTTTTACACCGTTCCAGGTGTGGTATGTATAACAGCAGCACAGCGATCATTTCCACCAAGTCTATTTTTGCTGTGCTGCAAACGCTGAATTAAAGTGACACCGCATGTTTCGTGGTCAAAATGATAAAGATTGACCTGAAAATGTAATAATTTCACCATAAATGTGCATTTAATCAAGGAAATCAAGGAAAACTACAATTTACTTCAACAAGGTGACATATTGAACAAAACTCGTCTCATTCGTGGAGGTGGAAAAAAAAAATCTTTGTGACATGTAAGATTTATTGTTTTAAAATTGAAATGCAAAAGAAAAGGAATGAGAATCAGCTTTTTGTCAATTTTAAAGGGATACTCCACCGGGTTTTCATATTAAACTATGTTATTCCCTTAACTAAGACGAGCTGATGCATACCTCTCTCGTCTCAGTGCGTGCACTCTATCGCTCTGTATTGCCGCAAAACTATGTTAGCACTTAGCTTAGCCCAGTGCATTAAATATGGGCCCAAAAGAGAGGCGACCAAACACTTCCTCGTTTTCCCTATTTAAACACAGTTACTCGATTAGTGTAACTCGACCTAGGCTGGTGACACAAAATAAAACGTTGTGTTTTTCTAAGAGTTTAAAATTGATGACTATATTGTATAGCGGAATACCATAAAAAGTGCTTTAGAGCACTTCAACTTGGCGCAATAATACCTTCACTCGTGAAAAGTCCTCTTACCGGCTCCTGCTTTGGCGCATGTCACGTTGGCTGCATTGACGGAAATAAGAGGGAGGGGGAGAGCGAGGAAGCGGGAGCCGGTAAGAGGTCTTTTCACGAGTGAAGGTATTATTGCGCCAAGTTGAAGTGCTCTAAAGCACTTTTTATGGTATTCCGCTATACAATATAGTCATCAATTTTAAACTCTTAGAAAAACACAACGTTTTATTTTGTGTCACCAGCCTAGGTCGAGTTACACTAATCGAGTAACTGTGTTTAAATAGGGAAAACGAGGAAGTGTTTGGTCGCCTCTCTTTTGGGCCCATATTTAATGCACTGGGCTAAGCTAAGTGCTAACATAGTTTTGCGGCAATACAGAGCGATAGAGTGCACGCACTGAGACGAGAGAGGTATGCATCAGCTCGTCTTAGTTAAGGGAATAACATAGTTTAATATGAAAACCCGGTGGAGTATCCCTTTAAGTTTTAATTGAAATTATTTGCGATTTAATTATAAAATATTTTAAAATATTTGACCACTTGCTTGAGCAAATTATACAGTAAGTAATGCATGGAATAATAGCCCTAACTTACTGTACATTGTTTAAATTGACGTGCATACAAAGAAAAGCAATGCTGACACAATTTTTTTTTTTTAAATAAAAGTTGCAGCATAACTTCTGGATTTTAAATAAAAATAGTAAGCATGTGTTTGTGGTACAGCCGCGGATCAGTTATTCACTGCAAACGCATCGTTTTATGTTCATCGTTTTCAAATGGCGTATGTGTGAAAAGAGCGTTAGATCCACCTCAGTTCTTAGAAACTTAGATGTGTTTTTTTTCGTACAACAGCAGCACTCATTTTGTATATTAGCGGGTGCGGATGAACAGTCGTAAACTGGAAACTGACATGCCGACTTCTGTCAATAGCACACTTGTACGCGTAGCCTATTAGGTTTGGTTTAGATGTTAAGGCGAAGTTAGTTAGCAGAATGTCTAAAGTGGACTATTGAAATAAAGTGTTACCTAATTTCATTTCATTTACAATTGGGGGTTTATCGGCCACAGATCAGCCATTAGTTAATAACACAAGGTGTGTTTTAACCCAAGTAATAACACACCTTTTCTCAGGACGTTTAATAACGTTACAAATTTGAAGTATTTATACAAATTACATGTATAATGTTACATGTCCGAAGCAGGATAAATGACGTGCCAAACTTAAATACCCAAGGGCTTGTTCATATCCCTCACCGTAAGTATAGGGAAGGTATGCCTGCCTTAGCAAACACCACTAATAATCAACACCAAGGTTGCCTCATGCTGAATAGGTCTGTGCCACTCTCTTACACACACACCTTATCTCGCCTGCAATCCTAATCTCATTAAGGCTACATTGTTAGCAGTTGAATTCTGGGATATCAGATTGACTCTTGGTATTTTTACTCATGCATCAGCCTATTGCTATTCTCCCTCATGGCACTGAGCGGGAACCTCTGGCCTCCCAGAGCGCCTGCCTGACCAGCACACCCTCCACAGCTGCCCGACTCCCTGCCTCTCAAAGACTAATTCACTCCATATTTAAATAAGGTATTAAAGTTTCATCGCTGGCACCTGGACGAGGCTGCTGCTGCCTGCCGGAGACTGAGGGGCATCTAGAGGCCTGTTGTGCCTTTGGGATGAGGAGAGGAGACACACACACACACACAAAATAGCAAATAATTAGGGCCAGGTGAGCAGCTGGACAGACAGCCTACAGGAGCCTCACCAGGTCAAAAGAAGTTCCTGTTAGAGAGAGCGATGCTTGGGAAGTGTGACGAAATGAGCAATACCTTAAAAACAACACATTCCACTTTTGAAATGATTAGGAAATAGCTACTGAAGAGGAGACTATCTGATTGGGTCAGATAAAACCCCAGCCACGATTTGGATGGATGAGAGCCTTGATTTTTTTGGACAAAGTTGTTTCTGGCTACACTAGTGTGAACTTTAAAACGAGAAGGAAAAAAGCCCCTCTAGCGTTCTGTATGAAATATATCAAAAGAATCAAATTAGCAGGGCCCTGATATTAAAATAATAACATTTACCCCTGGAATAAATGGTTTTAGTTCTAAAATCAATACGCACACTCAATAATGCAAGTGCATTATTATAAGATAATAACACGGGGAAAAAACCTGTGCGTTCCATAGAACATTAGAAGGAACACACAGAGGACTCTGTATTATAGATTTCATAATTTCATATCAAATGTCACATACTCCCATAGGACGTAATACGGTTACATCTCTAATGGGATTTTTTTTTTTTCCTGATATAAAAATTACATTTAAAGAAATCAGACACACATGGTAATGCAATAAAACATAATTTACACCGCTCTTGCCGAGTTGTACCCTTCCTTCGTACCTTAAGGTTCTTTTTGAGGGGCAGGAAGAAAATAACCTTTATAGCACCGCATTTTAAACTATAATTACAGCATTTTTGCACATATCGCACTTTTTACCTCGAAGTGGAGGCCACAACAAATCTAGGGTAACAAAACAAGTTCAGCTAACTAATAAACAACACTGTATTCACATCACCTTTGCAGTGAAATGTTCTACAATAGCATCGTGAATTGACTTTTCAAGGCCTCCATCCTTTTTATACGTGTGATAAAAGACCAATGATTTGATTCCTCATTCTTTGTTTGTGTTGTTTCGTTTATGCCTCTTTGTTAAGACAGAGGGTGAACTGGGGGGACATAGACCAATAAAAGCCATTCACTGACAATGACAATGTTTGAGCCTCAAAAAGCTTTCACAAAAAGTCCCTTGCTCAGGTCAGACTTGGACTCTATTTTTTTCCCCTTATTTGCCTATTTGTACGGCTATTCATTCTCCAACGTATTGCGAATGTAGAAATAGATTTCCGAGGGCAAATTTGCATACGGTTTTAGTTACAACGATGGCACAGATCACAGCTATTCTCTCCTGTCTCGGTGATTGACAGCTGAGTGGACTCCGCCCCCAAACCAGAGAGAAAAGGGCTCGTCAATATGGCGTCTCTTCAGAATCTTACCGACACTAGCAAGCTTGGCTGAAACAAAGGCTCACCCCCGTATCCGTTGTGACTAATCTAATTGTTTATTGGCCAATGTCACGAATCCACAAGCTCGAATATTACCCTGACGCTCATAATATATACCACACATTCGTTCACACTTTGTTCTCTGAAGCACTTTTTCCCTGATGGCCAAAAATAGAGAAAGGCACTACAAGGAGTTCAAAAGAGCCTGGAATTAGCCCTCTTCCTTTTACCTGCCGGCTGTGAGAGCACTCGAGAGAAAATGTTGTCTAGCATCTGGTGGGGTGAGCTGGAGATGGTCAGCCGCAGGGCTGATGGAAGACGAGGGGTGTCATTTTAGTATATCAAAGCTTGATCAGGGCTATCCATCTTTGAGGAACTCAGAGCAACTGAAGGAGAAAACAGACCACATTTGTGATGTGGGAAGGTAAAAAGGAAGTGTAAAAAAAAACCAAGACAAGCCTCCATATGATAAGAGGAGGCATTATGCTGATGTGTCGTTTTGTTTTCTTGTTGTCACGGATATAAGCGGCTGCATAAATAAGGTATTTAGAGGGCTTCGCTCTGATGTCTCGATTGCATTCGTTCAATCGTGCTTCTGTAGGTGTTTTTTTTTATTTTTCGGTTGGAGGCATCTGCTCAGATCCAGCCCGTTTTATCCAGACTGTCACAGCCTCTGTAGTGGCACAACAAACGGCAGGGCTTGCTGTAAACTTTTCCCCCCGCAGGATAAGCGTTGTTGGGATAGCGCCACCCTGGGGAATCTCCTTCTCTCGCTCGACTCAGCGTGGATCTGAGAGCGTGTCTGCCTCGCTCTCCTTCAACTGCAAACAAAGCCTTTCTCACAGCTCATTTCACTTAGTCATTTTAATAGGAATGCGTGTTAGTGGGAAGGAGACACATTTTGTGTTTCGTTTGTTTGTGTGGTTAGTTTCTGATGATGTTGGCATTATCGTTGTGAGTCGTTTTGGTCAGGTGGATGTGGAAGGCTTAGAAGGTTCTGGACCTTTTTCAGCGTTGCATTTTTGTCTTTTTGGTCTGCTGAGGTGGCGAATTGCATCTTCTGTCATATCCGCTCCTGCTTTTCCCATACATAAAATATCACACATCTGAGGGACAATCCAATGACCTGTACTGCCCTCTCTCCCTCGCTTTCTGTCTCTCTTTCTCTCTCTCCCAAACACACACACACAATTACACTCTAAGAGAAGCACCAGTCTCACATCCCCCACCGCATACGTGTCTTGATTTATTTTCACCAGTCCTCCACCTTATGATGATGTATTTGCGACATCTGGCGGTATTCACGATTTCCTTAGCAATAGCGAAATGAAAAGGACGGCATAGGGGGGAGACGGAGATGGAGACGGACGGGTGCAGAGAGAAAAAAGACAGGAAGACTGACAGAGTGAAAGGAAGACAGAGAGAAAGAGGAAAATGAAGCCAGAGTCAAGAGGTACCACAAAAAATCGAGAGACAACGGCAACACACAAAGTTGTATGTCTTAAGCCGCGATTCCTTCGAAATCTATTCCAAACGGCTTGGATACCCCCTAGTGGGAGGACAAAGGCAGCTATCCTTGTCAGAAATGGGGGCGACGAAACAGCCATGAATCCATAGGGTCCAGAGGTCATCCTTCTTGAGCTGAGGTGACATCATAACAATGGGACACTTCTACAGCCTTAGAAATCCAAGCTGATTCATTCCGCGAGGGGCTAAAAAAGAGCGCGCCTTGTAGTTCCCACACATTCACAGACAGACAGTGAAGGAGAGACCTAGACAGACAGAGAGAGGGAGAAACAGAGGAGGAGGAGGATAGCAGCAGGGAACGTATAGGCCTCACTCCAAGCTTTTCTTTCTTCATTTTTTTTTTTGTGAACGCATTAAAGAAGATGACTTAATTCACCCTCGTTCTATGTCCGGAGAGTGCCTCTGCGAGACTCGGTCATTGAGACATGTCATGACCATCAAGTACGCGAATTACTGGACAACAGAAGCACCTAACCATGCATACTTTGTGTCGGCAAATGAGTGTTTCGAATGCTACGAATAGAGGAAAAGGGCACACTCATTAGGCATATAAACGCTAATTTCATGCAAGCGACTCATCAACATTAATAGACAATGATTGATGATATTTATCTCCTAATTAGTGAAAAAAGAGCAGATAATTGGCCATTATCAGAAAATTAGCTGGAAGAACTCATAGCAAAAAGCCCAAAATATACAACATAACGCGTCTCCCTACGACTTTTGAGCTGCGTAAATGTTTACGTAACTAAACCTTAACTCTAAACAATAGATGTTCTAAACGGCG
The DNA here is from genome assembly GCF_016745375.1 of Pimephales promelas. The sequence continues at coordinate 1,614,394 of NW_024121987.1, forward strand.
TTAAGCTTTCTCCGCGCTCGCAACAATGGTGCAATGCCACGTTACATAAGCTCAAGAGCTATAATGAGATCATACATTCATGTCGAAAGTGTTAATTAGTCTATCTGCCCGAGGTTGAGGGATTCCGCTGCCTTCGCTCATTGTTTTTATAATCCTCCACACGCATTTATAATTCATCGTGTCGCGCTGCGCTAACACGTTTTAGCCATCTTTTTGTCTGTTTATGAAGGCTTCATCGTGGTCATGATGCATTTGAAAGCAAATGAAAATCTCTCTTTCTGTTTCTCCCCCTTTAGCTGCCTGACTCAGCTGCCAGCCATTTTGACAGCTTCATTTGTGACGGCGTTCTTTGATCGGGGCTGTCACTGATATCCAACGCCAATGAAAGGCTAAAACTAACCCGACATTTGCTCGCTACTAAGCTGGACCGTTTTATTGCCAGTCTGCTTTAAACAAACGTGCCGTCTCGTCTTCTGCGGTGACGTGTGCGTCTCTTGAGGATGACTGCTGGTTTTGTAAACTAGGAAGGGAGTGTTATTTTGTCAACTGCAGTGCAAATGATATTAAATTTCACTTCTGTTATGCATTAAAGTTTAGAATATGCTTCATCATAATGCAGCAATATAAGCATCTTTTTTAATCTTAAGACTTAATTTTAGACAAAAGTTCACACAATTCAACAATAAACAAGAATAATTACCTACTAAACTCGAATTTGATTTTAATGATTTTAGTATGGATCATAATTGGCATGAATGATATCTTGTCTAATTGTGGAAGTAAACGGTTATTGATGATGTAATACTTGCCTGTTATCGTATTAAGATTATAATTTGTTTCTCATTGCCTCTTGTTTCCACAGAAATTGTCTCTTATTGTTTGTACCTAGACAGATTCAAGTGCCAACCTATGAGTAAAGGCATAGTTCAACCACAAATGTGAATCTATTTACTTTTCTTCAAGTCATATGACTTTCTTCTGTGAAACACCAATATAACGTCAATAACATAAAACCTAATTTGTTGTGAGTGTCATGTGAATTAACTTCATGATGTCATCCCACAGAAACTAATGATGATAATAATAATGTTAAAAAAATAAATAATGATTTTTTTTTTTTACATTAGAGATGTTTGGTAACACTTTACAATAAGGTTCGTTAGTTAACATTAGTTAACTACCTTAGTTAATATGAACTAATAATAAATAGCACATATACAGCATTTGTTAATCTTTGTTAATGTTATTTTCAACATTTACTAATACTTGATTAAAATCTTGTTAACATTAGTTAATGCACCGTGAGCTAGCATGAATAAACAATGAACAGCTGTATTTTCATGAACTAACATTAACAAAGATGAACAAATGCAGTAACAAATGCATTGCTCATGGTTAGTGCATGTTAGTAAATACATTAACTAATGTTAACTAATGAACCTTATTGTAAAGTGTTACCAGATGTTTTAAACAATCAGAATGTCGTCTGTTTACCCTACAATAAAGAACTTTGCAGACACTAACTTGCACTTAAAGTTAATCTTAAAAAAAACACTAAGAATTTGGGGATGCCTAAACTTATTTTTAGAATTTAAAACAAATAATTTTTGATTTTTTAATCCATTTATCGGTTTTCTGCTATAAATTGAACATAATTATCAATTTGATATCAGCCACAGTTTAAATACTAGTGTATTTGAGCCCATTCTCATTCCAAGGCGTAATATACTGACGCTTTTTGACGTCTACATCCAACTCTCATGGCACCCTTTAGCGTCAATATGAGATGCAGATATATATGGGCCAGAAGGTGCCTACTAGTGGTCTAACCCTAACCCTACCCCAGACCTAAACCTACCCATAACCGAAGCGTGTTATATTGACGCTAAAGGGTGCCATGTGCGTTAAATGTCAGCCCATTCTCACTCCCAAGGCGTCACCTAACTGACGCCTTGGGAAGCATTTGGACATGCTTCAATATCTGACGCTTTAGGCGCCCTTTAGCGTCAGTTAGATGACGCCCTAGGATCGCGTGTACCCTACCCCCACCCCACACCTAAACCTAACCGCGTCCTCTAACTGACGCTTTCCTTTAGCGTCAGTTAGATGACGCCGTAGGATCGCGTCATGTAAGTGACGCTAAAGGGCGCCTAAAACGTCAAATATTGAAGCATGGTCAAAGGTGACGCCTTGGGGTGAGAATGCGTTGTAAATGTATACGCATTGTCAAAAGCGTCACAATATGACGTCCTAGGATGAGAATGCGTTGTGTATTTCCAGTAGTAATAGCATAGCGACAAACGAGTACATCAGTACTAACAGTAGTAAGATGATGATACAAAAGAGACCAGGGCAGAGGGCGAACGATAGATCTGAACGTGTTGAAATAGAGCAAGACATTACCGGCCAGAATTGCAGGAGGCCGTTGCCTTTGCTCGTGCCCTCTTACTGTTTTTTATGATGTGGATGGTTGATGCTCGCGGCCGGGGTCGGAAACCTGAGGAGATTGGCAGAGCTAATCGGAAACAACGTGTATTCTGACCTCTTTCAAACCAGAAGAGGGCAAGCAGCCACGGGCTTCAGGACAGCAGGTGGTATGGTTTCCAGCAAAGACAGGAAGTCTTCAAACGGTTCACTTCGTCAAGTAGTCCATGGCTTGACATTGAGCTCTGGATTGTGTGTGTGGTTGTGAGGAGAGGCCTGAGCTGATCTCGGACAGGGCAACACTGAATGACGGATTGCCTGAGAAAGTATTGGGTCAGCCCGGAGCCAACATAGAGGCTACACAGATGCCCCCAATCCAGGCAGCCTAACTCTCTGATTAGATCTGCTCCCCTTCCAGCAAGAGCGCCCAAGTTCAAAAAAGACAAGAGATGAATGAGAGTATGGCAGAGAGAGAGATAGAGAAGGAGAGATCGAGGGAGTGACAAGGAGCATCATTCATCTCTAAATGGCCTTTCATAACATTGTCACTGGATATCACACAAATTGCAACAAACAGTCACACTGCTATAGATGGTTGCCAGTAGTTGAAACATAGAGTAAAGAATAAAGAGGAATAACTACATTTGAGAAATCTGCTCTGAGCCAATCTGGACATTGATTTAAAGATGTCAAGATTAGTCAACCTGGCTTAACTCAACAAATAAGATAACATAATATTGAAACAGACAAGATATATATATATTGCCAGAGGAGGAAACAAATCCCAGACAATTTGGGCACTGATTCAAAGACGTCATGAAGAGGAAGTTCAAATCTAGTTGAACTGTTTCCACACTTGGTTTGATTGCTTGGTCTGAGCCAAAGTTCAATTGTCCCTTGAGCTAAGCATCAAGACTTAAGCATATTATCAGCATATTTGAACTATAATTGTAAACAAGAACAAGTAAGAAAGGATTTGCTATCTTACCAACTGCTAACCAATTGGGAGTTCGCATGAACCTAACCAAATAAAGAAAGGGAGGAAGAAAGAAAGAAAGGGAGGAAGAAAGAAAGAAAGAAAGAAAGAAAGAAAGAAAGAAAGAAAGAAAGAAAGAAAGAAAGAAAGAAAGAAAGAAAGAAAGAAAGAAAGAAAGTTATTCCAGAGACTGTTGCTTCTGAAGAGGAATTCAGCGTGCATTTCTTTCTGGTCGTCTTTTCTTGGTGTTCTGTCAAAAACAACTTGAGCTAACATAGCAGCCTGTCACATCGAGACAATCCTCAGCAGAGCACTGAGCAGAATACTCTATCCCTGTTTCATAACCTTGGCCATCATACTATCACACTAAAAAAAAATAATTATAACGTATACCGCATGCACAACCGGTGCGGTGAGGGGCGGGTTTACAATTTTAGGTGGCTCTAAGCAAAGTCAGGATGTGGCACAACTTATATATTTCAAACATTAATAAAGACAATTAAACAGTCACAAATAATAATAATTAAAAAAAAAATAGCCGTAGCACAAATAAATACAACTGAATAAAGTCTAAGAAATCAAATATAATCAAAGTATAACAACACTGCATAGTTTCCTTTTTATAAATTAATTATAGAATAAAGTTACTCTAGTTATTCAGTCAAGATCAGTGACTTTACAAGGACAATTTAGTGTGTATTTGTACATTCAAGCACAAGAGAACTCAATTGAATTCAGTATTTGTGCACTTTGAGTACATCTTCCTGCGCTTGAATAGTTGAAAATCACATTAATTGTGAACACAGATATCGATTATCAATTTCAATTTTATAACAAGTATCCGATTCCTGACCTTAATTATGCGATTGCAGAATTGGAATTCGATTCACAACCCTATAGCTTTCGGCAAATGCACAGGCACTCATCAGATGTTTTATATTGATTTTTCAGTGCAAAAAACAAAAAACAAACAAAAAAAACAATAAAATAAATAATAATAATTGTAAGCTTTGGCATTCTTTCAGGATTGGGTTACTTCTCTTTAAATGTTTTTTTTTTCCCAACTTGGATATGTGTGCTTTGTTTGTTTCTTATCTCAACTGCCCAGTAAATTATGTAAAAAGGAGTCATGAATTGAGGGGCCCCAAGCCTGCGGGGCCCTTTGCATTTGATTGGTTTGTGTGGTGGTTAACAGCGCTACTGCAAACGCTCAATAGTTTAGACTTGGTAAGATTTTTACAAAATATTTTAGTCTCTAATGCTCACCAAGGCATTTGATCAAAAATAAAATGCAAAAAATGGTAAAAATAATCTTGGAATCTCTAAGACCCCAAACAGAACTTGAGGGTTAAACCCATGCCATATATATATTTTCTAGCAAAATCAGTGCAGAAACTGCAAACGTCTTCAGAAATGGGCTTAGCTGTCGGGTTACCTGTGCACACACTTATTAATTAGTGTGTGGTGCTCAACCAGAGAGGTTGCAGAAGGGCAGATGTGGTGACAGACCTTCTCCTCATCAACCATGTCTGAGCAACCTTCATCCTTCCTTCTGTCCTTCTTACCCACCTCTGAGGGGCAGAGTTTGAACGTGACCACTGAATGCCAATGAAAGACCCAAGTGCCCTCGGCTTTCAGGATGCTTGCTGACCATCTGCCCAGGGGCCAGAGTGGCACCATGGCCCTTATATCAGTCAGGGCTAAGGGCTCCGGGGGATCTGTAGCACCTCTGCGGAGCACTGAGATCACCATCTAATTGACAGGATGACAGTCCACATTTCCTCTAAAAGTACTCTGAGACAGTGGCATTCAGGCCATGTAAAGTCAGCGGCGAGGGAAGGTCGCGTCTGATCAGGGCTCCCATGACAGAACCGTAGACATCGTATAGAGGTACGATTCACTAGGCCAAGACACTACACTCATCAGGAGAATGAAAGAAGTTACCAATGTCAGGTGTAAAACTGCAACACATACATATACCAGTTTAGCCAACAGTAACTTCTATCCCTTTAAGTTACTATTGGCTAAACGTTGTAAATCCCTTTAAGTTACTATTGGCTAAACGTTGTTCACCCAAAAATGAAAATTCTGTCTGAAAATGTACTCACCCTCATATCCATATAGCAAACCTGTATGATTTTTTTTTTTCTATGTAAGAATGCTGAATTTATTTCTGACTTTCTAATTTTTTAGTGAACTATCACTTTAAATGTGAGTACTATTTATTTTGAGGTTTTTCGCACATCTCCTATATCTGTTATCATATAATAGTGTGAGCTCTGAATACTCCTAAAACACAATAAATTAATTATATAAATGTGTACGAAAAATATATAAAAAATATATATATATGAGAATAATCCATAGGGATTGAAGATCATTTTAGTTTAATATATCCTTCCAACTGACGACACATTTCAAACTTTTCAAAGCAATTAACAATGAAGGTTCCCTTGTGGTGAGATTGTTAAAAAAAATGACACAGCTAGCATTTCAACGTGCCTGTGCAATGACAAAAATAGACATAGAAGCTTGACTAAACGCTACTTTTACAATACTTTTTGTTTTTTTGTATTTTGCATTGCATTTTTACAATATAAGACTGGGTAACAGCAAATTGAAGTCAATTAAGCTTGAAATATTCATCTTCTTAGACATTTATAACAAGCGAGGTATATTAAATGCAGGCGTTACATATCAGCATTCAGTGCACTCCAAATGAATTACCGTTATAGGCCACTAATATTATCACTCTTATTTGTAAGGAGCTATGATTGCCTCTACTGAACCACACTCTCCTTTGCCAACCGCTCCTGCAAAACCTCTCCATCTCCATTTCCTTGTCAGGACGTTTCACCGCTGGCCAGATTAATGCTGACAGGCAGGAATCCTTCTAATTATCTGTCCCTGGCCTGGATGCAAATGGCTGGGTTCTGGTGGCAGTGTGATGAGACTGCCAGTGCAGTGACACCGGGCCCCCAGCGTGGAAGCCTGTCACTGGCCCTCTTCCATCCAGGGACCACACAGTTTATTTATTTTATTATTATTTCCCACCTCTCAGGCTGGCAGGGTGGCTTTGTCAATCACAATGTGGAGATGGCAGTGGGTGTCTGATTAAAGCTCGGCGCCGGGTGTGATTGAGCTGGTTGTGACGGCTGTAGATTAGGATCATAGATTATGAGAGATAATGGTTCTTCACTAAGAAACAGAGGACTGGAAGTGAGAGAAGGGATTAAATTGAGTTAAAGAGTGCTGCATAATCAAGGATGCTGTGAAAGGAAAACTGATGGGCAAAAAAAAGCCCTGTAAAGCTGGAATAACATTATAAATAGCGTCTGTTTCAGCCATTTCAGCATGACTTTGAAAGTTTAGTCAGTAACTAATTACCTGTTTGATCGTCAAGTTCAAACAGAAACAGCGCAGTCTCATCCCAAGACGTCATATAACCGACGTCTTGGGACGTCTTTTGACCATACGTCAACATCCGCCCCTAGCCCGTCACCTAACTGACATTAAAGGTAAAGCATCAGTTGTATGACGGCACGGGATCGTCAACTAACCGACGTTTAAGGGTACCCTAAAAAGGCGGATGTTGACGTATGGTCAAAAGATGTCCCAAGACGTCAGTTATATGACGACTTGGGATGAGACTGTGCTAACAGAAACAAAAAATTGGTCGTTTTGATGGTAGCTAACTAGCTATCTGCTATGAAAGTTTATTTCCTTCAAACCAAACCAATAGAAACTAAATAAAAACAAACAACAGGTCATTTAGATGGTAGCTAATGATCGATATAATAAGTCAAATGTAGTGTAGTAGCTAATTAGTTATCTGCTCAGCATGTTTGTTTTCTCTAAACCAAACCAAACCTATAAAAACTACAACCAAAATGTTTGGTAGTCTAGATGATAGCTAATTAGCATGTTCAGCAAGTTGTCTCATTTTTTTAGGCACAAAAAAACAACAACACAATAACTAAACAACAAAACAAAAAGACACAGAGCTCGACAATAAGGACTGTCCGATTGCCCAGAGCCAGCATGAAAGACGGGACAGAGATGGAGTTGTAACTTGTCAAACCAGGCCAGTGCAGCGCCGCCACGAAAGTTTATGCACGTGTTTTTAAAAAACGTGTTTTTTTGTCAATTTAAACATTGAAATGATTTTTAATCATTCAGTTTCAAGCGCAAGAAGATGCAAAAACTCAATTCAGTTCTCGCTCACTTTTTCCGAGCACGCACACAAAGAGCCGAGTCTCAGACGGATTTTTTCCACTCTATTTTTACGGATGAGTTTTGCCGTCTCGCAGTCAACTGCCCTTATAACGATGAGACCCTGAAATCACTGTTCTGGATCAGGGAACATTACCATCATCAGCATTTTGCAAACAAACTCGATCGGATTTGAAAAGGAAAACTCGACTCGCAAACAAACTCGATCTGACCCTAACCCTTCCAAAAGAAAACCTCAAGATCTGTATTGTAAATAAAGTAAGATAGAAACTTTTTTCCTCAGCTGTAGGCAAAGGCAAGCACGTTTCAAATCATTGCTTTTCCGACGAGACTAGCGCTAAATTAATCCCCTATTTTAGCGCCATCTTCTGTTTTAGAAGAGGAAGTTACTCAACAGCGTTTGTGAGAAAATCCGCCTCGACACATTTGTGAGAAAATCGAGCCGAGAGATCTCACGATCGTAACAGACAGATATGCCTTTGCATGCTCTAGATTTGGTATTTGTTCAAAGGCCTATTATCTAGGCTCATTTCTTAATATTTGTAAAACACAATATTTGTTATTCCACTGCATATTCACTCAAATTGAATTTAGTTATGGCACATGATTCACTCCATAGCATTCTGCCACCATTATGTTCAGTTTAGTTCAATCCATGAACTTTTAGTTTATTTACATTAATCACTTGTGTTTTTATTTTTTTGTCTTGGTTTCCCGCCACTCATTACTTTCTATGGACACTGATTACCATCACAGCTGTTCATTATTGAGTTATCATCACAGTGTATTTAAGTTCTTTCTTGAGCACTCTTCATTTGTCCGGTATTGTTCATGTTTCAAACACTGTCTCGCATATTGGCTGTCTAGTTTTGAGTTGTGTTGTAAACCTTGTGTTATATTTGCTTCATCTTCCTTGGATTAAGCGTTACAGTAAAAGGAACCAGTAAAAATATTGGCGCGGCGAGTAACACTTCCATGTCAACCCATCATTTTTGAGCCTTTTCATTTATTCTTTTTTTTTTTTTTTTTTTTTCGCTAGGAGCCCTTTAAGTTTCACAAACAAGTCCTATTCATCATGTTCTATGACGGAATGAAAAAAAAAAACCCTTGGCTTTGAGCCTAGGAAAATGTCATAATTCATAGCATAATTAAAATGTACACATATAGATTTGGGCATCTGAGAATAAATGAACGAACGTGAACTTAATTCTGATTGTAAACATAATGGCGTTCAATCTAAACTTTAGTATTAAACCAAGACTCTAACTGATCATTATGAGAGTTGCGGGACAGGGAGGAAGGAAATAATTAATAGATGGAAGAGGATTTTAGAGAAAAGAAATGAGGAACGAGCAAGGTCGGGTGGAAATGGTGGCCTAGCTGCTTGACAGTTGACTCTGTTGGATGTGACTTTCACAGTCTGCTGGCAGTTTGTGTGGAAGCCATCACATCTGTGACTCGGAGTTTGATTAATGAGCCTTTCAGCTCTTCTCTGCCATGTGAGGTGGGGCCACGGCCTTCTCCCAGGCTTCAGTGATTCACCCACCAACACACACATACATGAACACACACATGCAAAGAACAAACCAGGAGCTCTACGCCTGCCTCATGCTAAACAAAACCTCATTGTGTCTGCTAATTTCCAGCACTAGCCACCAAAACAAAGGCAAGAGGATGGAGAGACACAGCTTTCCCACAGTCAGTCAGTTTGTCCGTCCGTCATAGAACATGATGGTAAAACTTAAGGGCCCCTAGCAAAAAAAAAAAAAAAAAACCCGGAAGTGTTTGCTTTTTCCAGTAACACAGTGAAAATGTTCCTTTCCTCAGCCATGACAGATTCCCTTACCCCCAAAAAAAAGCAACAACAACAAACTCATAACACAACGGTGGCGATATCAATTACTTCCCTGCACATTGCAATGCTGCCTCTAGCCGAGTCTCTGCACGTCTGTGGAAAAAGTCCTTGCATTCTGACACATTTGTTTGTATTTTATACCCTGGGAAAGAAAGCTAACCATATGGCTATCATTGGGAACAGATGGCATTTGCCCAATGTGAACGGCGGTGCCTATCACTGCAATTTAAAGCACTCCACTCCCTGCATCAACTGCCATCTTTCTCAACAGATACTTCCCCATTGTTCCGGATGATAGAGGAATGACAGTGTGAGGCTGTATAAGTTGAGCAAGCCAACGTGCTACATAGTCAAAATTCATGTCTTTCAATGAAACAAGCAATTGCACAGAAAAGAAAGAAGACATATTTTAGCATTATTTGTGACTGCGATTACAAAAGTTTTAGCATTTACCAAGACCATTACAATTGTTTAGAAAGTGCTTGTTAAGTCACTGAAAGTGTGTGAAACTAAAGCACAGTATATTATAAGAAAAAGCCATTGGAGGAAAATGTTTAACCGTAGAACTCACTTATGAAAGATGACTCAGGTGAAAGAAAGGAAGTTTGTTTGTAGGCTCAGTAAAACAAAAAATGAAAAAAAATATATATATATCATATATACATCATATGCATATATTATATACATGCATTAAATTGATCAAAAATGTATTTTTATGGAACAATTTATTGAATATTTAGGCAAAATCCAAAAAAAAAAAAAAATATATATGGCTCATACACTATGACATAGGAGATTATGGAGCTCACAACCAAGGAGGAAAAAACAGCTCAATATTACTTAGAAGCACAACTGAAAATGTAGTACAGTTCCTGAAATGTATATGGCCAGACATAATGAGTCTCATCAATGATATTTAAATTCTTAGTTTTATGATCAAAGAGCTGTTGTTGTTTTTTGTTTGTTTGTTTTTTTTTTTTGGTGGGGGATATAATGCAAATACAATTATGATTAAGATACCTCAAAAGCCTGATATAGAATATAACTGATACTTTATTATATATTTTTTAAACACTATCAAGTACACCTTAGCAGTTGGTGTCCTGCTACAGTTTTGCCCTGTGCTGCATGAGCAGGTGACTTTTTTTACTTTTTAAAAATCACTAACGAAGACACAAAATATTGCATACAACAGATTTTGTAAAGTTTTGATCATGTTTGATCAAACAAATGCAGCCTTGGTGAGCATGAGATTTCTTTCAAAACCATTAAAAAAAGAATGTGTGCAGAGATAGTAAATCGCAAACAAATGCTAGTATTGCCAGATTACAGAATGCAAGGAGGGATGCCAGATTTGTTTCAAATAGGTTTATCATGCGCAACACTGCATAAGTATTATAAAACTTAAACCGAGAAGGCAAATCTGAATGTGAATGTTAACACAGATAATTGAACCTATGGTGTTATTGTAAAGCCTCCCTGTCACCAAGCACTGTAACTCCAAAAAGTTTGTGTGGGTCATGTCTAGAAGTTTGCTGTAGCTGTCTCTCTGGGTGTCAGGTGCTAGTCTGAGGAAGAACGGGAACATTAATCAGTCACTTTCTGCTGAAAAGCTCCATTTGAGAATGATTTATGACACTGCTAGCATGGACAGCCAAATGACAGGTGACAATAAAGGACACCCACACCTGTGTAAATCTTCTCCCTCTCTCTGAGAGGGGGGGGCGGCGGGACGGAGTTGAGACCGCATTATGGCACACGTCTCATTCATATGCAGCCAGATGAATGTACTCTTCATCGAGCCACAGAAATATGTACTAATGTTTAAATAGATAGTTCACAACTTTCAAGGTTATTGTATACTGTGAATGTCAGTCCAAACCTGTCTGATGTTATTATATATATATATATATATATATATATATATATATATATATATTTTTTTTTTTTTTCCCCCAATCATGTTTGTTTCAAGAGCTACCGTCTGAAGATTTTCAGTATTAATTTATACCAGTAATATTCTGAGATATAATTACAATTAAAAATAGCTGTTTTCTATTTGGATATATTTAAATAATAACAATAATTTAAAAACATAGTAATCCTGTGATGGTAAAGCTGAATTTTCAGCACCATTACTACAGTCTTCAGTGATCCTTCAGAAATCATTCTATTATGCTGATTTGCTGCTCAAGAAACATTTCTTAATATGTCGAAAACAGTTGTTCAGCTTAACTATTGTGGAAACTGTGATACATTTTTGGCAAGATATTTTGATGAACTGAAAGTTAAATAGAATGGTATTCATTTTTAAAAATATTCCTCTCATAACCTGACATCATTAAAAAATACTCGGGAAAAAAGAGAAGAGAGATTAATATGTTCAGATGAAAACAGCTCAGAGCTCTCAACGTATTCAATAGACATCAAGATCGCATAGTTTCTGCATATAGAAGACCTACATACATTCTCAGTCTCAAGAGAGGGTCTCTGGTGTCTAACATTTACTCCATGACCTATTACTGCTTTTTTTCCATGCATTAGACCTTGTGTTACAACTATTTTCTCTGCCTCATTCTATTTTTATTATTATTATTTTTTTATCTCCCTCTCTCTGAACAGGTTTCCAATTAAATTTACTCATTCATGGTCATTCATGGATAATCCACAAGTGCCTGGCACTACAATGGTGAATGACAGTACAGCTTTTTTTTAAAGGGTGCACGCACACACAGCTATTTGAATGAGGACAATAAAAAAGTGACATATATTCAAAATTGACAATTCAATTATTTGGTCCCACTTTATATTAAGTGGAAACACGAGATTAGGTGACCACAACCAGAACCCAATAACTGATAATGAAGTTAATGGTTTATAGACCCTGATTTCACAAACAAAACTATACATAATGTATTTCTAACCCTCTTAAGGACCTTCTGTCCTTCACCTTACTTTCTTTCATCCCTCTTCTGAACTTCTGCTCGGCCATGAGGGCAGGTGCTCCATCATTGAGATACTGAACATAGAAAGATGCTCTCAGAGGTTCCACCCCACTGTGAAGGAAACACTAACATCTGGACGCTCTCCAAGTAAGACTGGGCAGGTGATTTGCCAGATACACAGAAATAGGTTCTTGTTCCACTGACCTGCTGCAATACCATGTGGAAACTACTGTGTAGGGCGTTGACACTGTTTCCCAGATTTTGACACAATTCCCTATCAAAAAAATCTTAATTTGATCCAAATCAAGTGCCACTTCTATTTAATTAGCCTTTCGCCGAGCCCCGCCCCCCTTAGTTACTGCTGCTACCTCCGTCAAACAAATGGTCAAACACGGGCAGCGCGACAGATTGCCATGACGGCAAAGGGTATTCCCGTGCGTGTCAGTGACCTTTTTTGGAGCAATACCTCCGCGATATCAAGCAAGATCGAAGCAAAAGGGGTTACGGTATGCGGTGGAGGGATTTATTCCAAATATAAAATTAAGAAATGAATGAGACACGACTACTATTGATGCTAATGCTTACCAGTCTCAAGCAAAATCAGAAAAGCCCCATGACCATGCTAAGTTACCTCAAATGCAACCAGCACAGCCTTGAAGATTTTATAAACTGGTTCAGTGGCTAATTGTTTGGAGTTCGAAATATATAACTTGCGCTGCATATTTATTCATTTTGCCTCCGATACAGGAGTAGCACGTTCGCTTTAACAAGCAGGTTGTTCATTAGGCTACCACAGCAACCGATTGCGTGTCATGCTCATGCTGAATGCGATTTTCGTGTTTAAAAAGTAACTAACGTTATGCATAAGAGACGGAAAAAGGCAGAGAACCATACGTTATTTAAGGTTATTTCTATTCGTTACGATATTGATATATGAACTGATGTTGTCATGTAAGCTTCATGCTTCCGTTGCGAACGTCCTCTAAACTGTAGTCTACGGTGCTGCACTGCTAACTTAGCTGACTGCTGCTCGTTTTCCCAGATAATATCATGGTATGTTAACAACAACCCTTTAGAAAATGTACAGTAAGTCCTTTGTGGATCCTCTTGATCTGCTTTCTCCGTGCTTCTTTGACTAATCTCAGTCGCACGCACGCTGCACGCGAGACGAGTTAACCATGTTCGACACATTTAACTGGAATTGGGGCGTCCACACTGTTTAATACATCTTAGGCACCGCTTGCGTTGTGTTTTGGGCTTTGGAAAGGGAAAAAACACAACTTCTCCAGACAATCTCTCGGGGTATCATGTGTCCGTTTTACTAACGCCGTGGGCGCACCGCTTACTGTTTGACGGAACAGCTCACACAGTAACGGTTGCTATGATGTGTGATTGGACAATGGCCATTTTGTGGGAGGGGCCGGCGAAAGGTCAATTCGTTTAAAAGATGTGATAGACATTAAGTTGCAATTCTACACTATTTAAGACAGAATTGGTCAAACACCCTGTTCAAAACAACACAATCTTCATTTAACTAAACCTATTTGAACCTTTTTTTAAATAATTATTAAAGGTCCCCTGACATGAAATTTTCATTTTCTGAGGTTTTTTAACATTAATATGAGTTCCCCTAGACTGTATTTGGTCCCCTCGTGTCTAGAATTTTCAATCGGTGTAAACCGAGCTTTGGCTATTTTTCTCTTCTCTGCATCCGTCTGCATCTCAGACGCGCTGATCTAGAATCTCCCCCTATATAACGTCATATAGGAGAAAGGTTACTCCCCTTTCTCTGCTTTGCCCGCCCAGAGACGTACGAACACGTGCAGGCGCGGGTTTTTTTTTTTTTTCCTAGCTTTGAGATTTGAGTTTTTCCTCGAGAAATATCATGGCTTGCAAACGAGCAAAGCATGGCAGTTGCTCAGTGTTCGGATGTACAAATGAACACAAAAGTATTTTTTAGTTCCTTCAACTGTGCCTCTGAAGAAACAATGGGTTAATTTTATTTTCTCTGGAAATGCGCCGTCTCAACTCCCAAAGTTTTGTATGGCTAGGAGACAGGTAATGTTAAGTTAATCTTTCTCTCAAAATCGTTCGATACTGTTTATGCATCAGTAAGTCAAGCCAGACTATTGTCAACTTCACATGGTTTCTTTGAGTAGGATGAAAATAATCTTATTTAAAGAAAGTGTTTAGCAGGATTGATTGATATTCGGTAAGCACGCGCTGCTTTGTTTAACGTTACGTTATGTGTATCTGCAGCCGGCAGCGTCGGTTTTCCTTTTGAATGACGAATATAGACTAATATATCTGCAGAAATAGACAGTTGGCTCATTAAATGCAGGCGCAGAATGGACATTCTAGCTGTCAGTCGGCCGTTCTCTCGGTGAGTTCAAGTGCAGCTTTTTACCTCGACGAGAGCGGACGAGTTTCGGGCTTTAGAGAGAACATAAACTGCGTTACACTGCACAACGAAGCTCTTGCTGTACATCATCGTGTCTGCATTGGTAAAAGCAGAGAGTGCAGAAACTGCATTACAATAAACTGCATTACAGTGATAAGATCTTCATTCTCGCGATCGACAGACTATCATCTGCTGCGATCAATGCTCCTCACAGCAATATTTTATGTGATGACAATCTAAATACTGCAAAAACTTCTCACAATTCAGTATGCTCGATATCTGTAATGGTAAAACGAATAATAGCTGTAGTGAAACGTATTCAAGAGAGTTTCACATGTAATATGTTGCATATTTCATATGCAAGCATGTCAGCCAATCACAGCAGTGGGCGGTTACATTGAATCCCACAACAGACGCCCCTTCTAACAGAGCGTTCTAAGCAGAGGCTAAAATCAGGCTAGGAAAAATGCCTTTTATTTCGTAATTATGACCTCTCTCGGGCCTCTCTTGATAGGCTACTGCAGTTCCCGGTGGACAGCCAATAGGCACGCAAGCCGCCTTGCCTGTGTCTGCATGCTGCCACAACAGCGCAGACTTATCCCAAGACCTCATACAACTGACACTTTTGACCATACATCAACATCCGACGTTTTATTCCTGAGGAGAATATTGATCTCCTCGGCTGTGAACCGATGCTGAAGCGCGTCCGTTAAAATAGAATTGTGCCATAGAACAAGCACACCTCGTTCATCATGCTCTTAAAGGGAATGTGATATGACAATCTTATTGGTTTGTTTCTGTTACGCCCAAACCACACCTATGAATAATGAAGCTATTTCAGACCAACCCCTTTTAAACTTGCGCCCGGCACAAGAGTCATTTATCCCGCCGGTAAAATGGCAACAGTGTCCAAGACCTGCCCACAATGTTACTTGCGCTTTGCGCTTGCTACTTGCATTTCAGATCGTTAAAATAGGGCCTTTCGTTAAAATAGTGTCCTTGTTACAAGGTACATGTACTTCTTATAGTAATAACAGTAAATCATGCATATTTTCATGTAACTAAAACAAGCCTTACTCTTAATCCTAACCCTATAGTAAGTACATGTTGTTAAATAATATTTCCCAGTATTAAATGTATAATTACACCGTGGACAACTTAAAATAAAGTGTAACACATCAGAACTGGTCAGAACCATGTAAATAAAGAACCTAAACATGATTAAAACAGTGAAAATCTTCAAAGAAATAATGACCAGAAATAGGACCTAAAATAAATGTACATTCTTCCCCACTTTCCTGAAAAAATAACAGACTAAAAATATTGTTTATTTGATATTTAATCCTTTACTATAGTTTCTTTTGTCAAGCTGTCAGTCTAAAACTAAACTCACTGATCATTTGGAGCAAATGGATCAAACTCTGGCTCTGGTTTGAAATATCCTTTTAAACCGGCATACTTGTATCACATTTAGGGTTTGTTACACATCATCAATACGTTAAAAAACGACACCATTGTCAAACCGATCCCCATTCACACGGATCTGCGAAAACGACTAAAAACCCTGTATTCTCCTGCCAGGCCATTACATGGAGAGGGAACACTATAGATTGAACACGTAATACGCATGTGCAAGACGCCATCATTTTCACAGATTCGCGTTTTTTGTTGTTTACATGAGACCGTTTTCAAAAGTTTGCGTTTTCAGGCACACAAAACGCCGTTGTCGTGTAAATAAACGGACAAAATGCATAAAAAGTTTTTAGTTGAAACCGGTGTCATGTTAAAAGCTCCTTAAACTGATCCATCAGTAACCTCAAAATTGCGTTCTGACACGTCGGATTGTGAATTCCACTCAATTCCAAAAACGCAGACGCTACATTTTCCTCGTACAGTGAGCTCAGATATACAGTACCGGTACTTTTCTCTTTAGCAAGCTCTCAGTGGAAAAGCACTTTCTTTACTAAACTCTGAGGGCTACATGCTGGGAATTAAAATCTTGAAAGAAACCGAGAACTCGTATAGAGACGGGAGCATTTACAGTGTACGTTAAAAACATAGGTCAGATGAGGTATACGCAGGCCAACCATAATGCTTTTAGAAGCTGACACACACAGACAAGCACGCACATTCAAACGGTTGCAGGATCCCTCTATCCTCTCCACACAATATTCACATTCATTACAGCAGTACATGGTGGGACATGACAGGCAGCACTTCAACAGTGTGTAAGCGAAAGGAGGGGGCGACTGCGCGCAAACGAGAGCAGCAGACATTACCTGTTAGCGAGCAGCGTCGTGAAGGTCACCTGACTCGTGCTCTGATAGGCTGGCAGCAGTTGGGCCCAATCCCACTCCCTCTCACCCATAGCAGCCTGTTGATAAATGAGCAGCGAGTATTGTTCGTTATTAATCAGAGTTAATATGATCAGTAAATTACTGCTCCAGCTGGGCTGGACTAACCAAAGAGGAGGGGGTCCCGAACAAGGCCGCCCCAGCACGATCTATCTATCATGTCTGCACAAGAAGGTTTTTATTCCAATAAGACAGCAATTAATTTATAAATCCATTTGGGGAGGGATGTACCATCATTTATAAAAAGATAAATCAATTTTGCAAGAGGAGTCGTTATTCTTCTCGCCGTTGTTCGTGGCAAGCAGCCCAAGGTTTCCCTCACCCAAAGTGGACCGTCCCTTTGTTAGGGAGCCAAATGAAATCCGATTGCTTTGATAGACAGAACGCCACTGTTAACTTGAAGCCGAGTTTTTTTTTTATTATTATTATTGACAAAAGGACAGGAGCGCGCCAGCCCCTCCTATTCTCCGACCGGCTGATTGATGGATCGGCATTTGTTTTTTCTGCCTCCATTTGATTTGACAAACAGCGCAGCCACCTGAAGGCGAGGAGGCTTTTTAATCATCCCCTTAATAAGGTGTTTTATGCAAAGCAATGCGAGCGTGAGCGATAAGGAGAAAACAAAAGGGATTAAGAGCGCCGCAGCTAGTGCTGAACGAAGGGAAAAGAACTCGCATTTTAACAGACACAAAACTTCGTGCCAAATAAGATAATGAAAGGAAAAAGTTCCCCTCAAAAAAGAAGGTTGCAAGACTTTCCGGCTTCAAAGACGTTACAAAAAGTCTCATGACATGAGCAGAGAAAACTTTATCCTACCTTTAAGAGAAAGCCAAAAGAGGACCATGGTTCTTGTAATTAAACCTTCAACCTACACCGTCTTCAACACGCAAGGGATGCTTTTTTCCCCACCCCTTGTTCAAAGCCACATCACACTTGAAGAGTTCACCTTTCAAGTGTTTTCAAATTCTCTGCTCTTTTGGTTAACCTTTTTTAATGTTTTGCTTTGTGCCTTCCCTTCACACTAAAATATAGCTTAGGGACAGATCGACCTATGGAGAATTGTCGAGTTCATTCTAGAGAAGCAGTTTAAAGTATCTCTCTTATATTCACCTTGCCTGGTGGCCTTGACGGAAAGTTACACACGCTCGAGCGTGAAAGAGTAGAAGAAGAGAAGTAGTTCACGGCATTAATGAACTGCTGTAAATCGTTATGTATGCAACAAGTGTTCACATTCACAATCACCCCGAGTTGAAGGCTGAGTGACTTAGATATGAATAAAGAACCAACCTGATCGAACTTGTTAGAATTGCACTCGGTGAAGGGGTTAAACTGGGATGTACAGTCGCTCGCTTCAGAGGAGAACACGACAGGTCCCAAAGGGGAGTCCAGAAGTGCATCTCTCTTTGAATGAGACGATAGGACGGACCTCAGTAAATCCTAAAAAATAAAAATGAAGAAAAACAATGTAAAGGCTCATCATCAACGCACTCAGTCCAGACTAGAGAAACGAACAGGAACCTGGACACATCTTATTATTAGACGGCACTAAGCAAAACTAATCACTATTAAAGTGGTCAAATTAACAGCGAGTCTCTGCAGAATTCTTAAACACATTTCGGACAAATTAGTACATTTCAACAATTATTACATACCCAATTTTGGACATAATGGACATTTCCTTTTCTCTCTATTCCCCAAGTAATTGGCCGACAATGGTAGAAATTAATCAGTCTATCTAGGAATAGGATTTGAAAACAGGACATTGGAAGAGGACAAAGATATGTATAGATGTGACACAAAGAATTGTCCTCAAGATTAGACTTAAGTGAGAGTTGTACTAATTTCCCAAGATGTGTTCTTATTGTTAAGTAGAGCAAAGGGCACTGGGTATAGAGCTGTAGTTTAAGTGTAGAGAAAGACTTTGACTAATTCATGAATCTTTTCCTTTCATTTGTGTTGTTTAAGCTGTTATTCTGCAATCTATGTTTTCAATCAGGTCAAGGCTGTTACGAGAGGGCCCGCAGCAACATCTGGATGCAGTTGTGTCTCTGCACAGGCGTTCCCCTCAGCTTCAGGTCACACTGTCTGCCTCAGGGTAACAGCCACCTAATTGCTTGGTGAAAAACAGCAATTCGCTACCTCATTGAGCTGGATGCTGTGATGGATTTGCCGGAGGTGCTGGCTGCCACCTGCTCTGTGGCACAGCTCCAGCAGCAACTGCCTTATTTTATGCTCAGTCAGTTCCGCGGGCCCACCTCTATCCTGCGCCGGGCCGCTCTCCACACGCTCCAACACACTGATGGAGGAACACATAAAGAAGAGAGAGGGGGGTAACATGAAATAAATGGAAAATGGTTATTATATTACTCAATTTAAACCCTTCTAAAGGCAGTTTTACGCGGTAAACGCAAGATTACAGTTCATTTTCTATGGGAGATTTTAATCATTATAGCTTTTTAAGCCGTTTTTAAAATAGTCTAAATATTAATACTATATTTATGGCAGATGTTTTTATCCAAAGGGACTTACATTACAATCAAAGAACACATTTTATCAGTTCTTGCTTGCCCTGAGAGTCGAACCCACGACCTTGCCATTTCTAGAGACACTCCTTTTATTGTTAACGCCGCCTTCACACTGGCAGTTTAAATCAGCTCCGTAATACGCAATACGTTCCCAACGGACGTCGTAGGCCTACTACACAGTGAAAAGTATCGGACGCGGGTAGAACAAAAATGGCGGAGAGATTAAAGGTTGATTCTGTCAGTTCTGTATGATCTCTCTTATGCTGCGTGAGGAAAGTTGCTGAGGACGTTGACATGTCAGGTCGGCTAAAAAATGTGATAGTGGTCAATAGTTCAATGTCTACCTTCAATTATAATATTATTATTATTATTATAATTGTATTAACTGCCCTTATAAACGTTAGAAAGTCATGAAAATAAAAAAAAATGACATGACAACTTATCGTTATAAAATTATTATTTATTTTATTAAAAGTTCATAATTCAGGTTTGTTTATCAGTACCATAGCAACGGGCAACTTCCGCTGGAATTGTCGGATAGGAACCGTCCGTAGCTTTTCGCACGAATTCAAATTTTTGAACGCATCCGGATGACCAACGGACACGATTTTCTTCGCGCCGCACTCGGTCGGACCCGTTTCGGACCCATTCGCATGCGGTCTGCGAATCTCCATAGGAAATTTCCGGTCGTTTCGCAGCCGCATCGGAGCTGATTTCAACTGCCAGTGTGAAAGGCGGCGTAAGGCTACTAGTATAATTAAACTACATTTTCAATTAATATTAAAATGTTCAAATTGGAAAATCAGTTATTTTACTCTATACACAAACATACTTTTATGGTAAGGTACATAGATCGAAAACTCAGAAATATTTTACAAAATGTATAGCTACCTTCATATTTTATGCAGATTGCTAGCAAAAGGAATGTGCAAAATTACAATGAATAAATACATTTATTTATTTTAGTACTTCACAGCAAAAAAAAAAAAAAGATTTTATTCAAAACAATTAACAATAGCTTTTGTGATATTTTTGTGATGGGATCAAATATCAAAATAAGAGTAGCTGTTGCCAATATTCGTTAGCATTGAGATAAAGTGGGCATTTGCTTATTGTTTAGTGCAAAAAGCCAAGAGCTGCATGTTGCCAGTTGCGGCAAAACAGTTTTATCACATGATTTACTACCATTTTTTCACATGAAGTTCCTTTCAACAAAAATGTAGAAAAGAGAGCGTCAGAAAGAATAGCTCAAGAGTCAGAGATATGTAACCTCAAGGTCCCCTCAACGCACCCATTCTCGTGCCCTTCCTCTCTATCCAACATGCCTCATCACCCTCGCCACACTTCACTTCCTATACACCCCCTGTCATTGTTTCCCCTCACTCCTTCTTCCTTCCTTTTTTTATTTTTCAATCACAAAGTGACAAGGAAAGTGTCGCCTGTCAGGCAGGCCTTTAGCTTCAATGACACCGAGAAAAGCGACGAGGCCGTGGGCAGCCCAGCCGGTGAACGGGGTGTCAGCACCTGTGCCTGTATCCTTCCCTGTCCATCAGTGTGCAGGTGAAGCAAATGATTGGATCCAGTCAGCGGCTTGATTAATGAGAGGCCCGTCGGATCCGGGACAAGCTATCAATCACGTCATTAGGACCAATGTGCCCCGAAAGAAGCAGAACACCCCCTCTGCCCACGGAATCCACTGCATTCATCTTCATCTGTGCATGCATGCCGTCAAAGCCTGCCAGGGTCACCGTGATGGAGAACAATCATCTTCTTCTCTACAAATTACTTTGCAAAGACAAGAGATGAGGGAGGTGTGTGTATGTGTGTGAGTGTGTGTGTGTGCTGACAAGCTGGGGTGTGGGTGTTTTTCAGAAAACCCGCTTTCCGCCGACACACTGTACGCTGATTGTTTACACCGGAGGCAGTGCCTGAAAGTGAAGGTTATTTTAATGAATAGTAATGGTTCCACTGACTGTCTAAGACAGGCGATACATAATCACTCTTCCTTTTTGCTATCGCCCCCCCTTTTTTTTTGCCCTCACTCTATTTTTTTGTTTTGTTTTTCCTGTCATTGGGATCAGCGTTTCTCGGAACACTCAAAGTTTGATATATATATATATATATTTTTTTTTTTTTTTTCTAGCTCTGTTATGACACTAAATCATTTTCAATAAGGCTAATTAACTCTGAGCTTTTGTTCTGGACATGACTTGGGATATATACGGTAAAACTTTAATTTTTTTTTTTTTTTTTTTTTGCCAACTGTGAAAAATAGCAAGAAGAATTGGCCACTTTTCAAAAGTGCTCAAAAATCAATAGTTTAAAGAAATGAATAGTACAGGATCATTATTTAAGGCAGGGGTTTTCAAACTCAGGTCTGGAGAACTCGGGTCTCAGATAAAAACAGTGAAAGAAAGACAGAAAGACAGAAAGACAGAAAGACAGAAAGAAAGAAAGAAAGAAAGACAGAAAGAAAGAAAAAAAAGAAAGAAAGAAGAAAGAAGAAAGAAGAAGAAAGAAAGAAGAAAGAAAGAAAGAAAGAAGAAAGGACGTAAGGAAGGAAGAAAGAAAGGAAAGAAAGAAAGAAAGAAAGAAGAAGAAAAGAAAGAAAAGAAAGAAAAGGAAGGAAGGAAGGAAGGAAGGAAGGAAGGAAGGAAGGAAGGAAGGAAGGAAGAAGGAAGGAAGGAAGGAAGGAAGGAAGGAAGGAAGGAAGGAAAGAAAAGAAAGAAGAAAGAAAGAAAGAAAAAGAAAGAAGAAAGAAAGAAAGAAAGACAGGAAGGAAGGAAGGAAGGAAATAAAGAAAAAAGAAAGAAAGAAAGAAAGAAGAAAGAAAAGAAAGAAAGAAAGAAGAAGAAAGAAAGAAAGAAAGAAGAAAGGAAGGAAGGAAGGAAGGAAGGAAGGAAGGAAGGAAGGAAGGAAGGAAGGAAGGAAGGAAGGAAATAAAGAAAGAAAGAAAGAAAGAAAGAAAGAAAGAAAGAAAGAAAGAAAGAAAGAAAGAAAGAAAGAAAGAAAGAAAGAAAGAAAGACATATTTGTTCACAGTGTCACCGGTTTATACATGAAAAGTATAGCGGCCTTTATAAGTTAGAAGTCCCTCAGGAGGGTAGGCCTATAGCATATTTTGGGGTATGTGGCATTAAAAAATTTGAAACCACATATTTAATGAACAGAATATCTGCCATAAGATGATGATTTAATGTACATGCCCATCTTCATCATTAGGGCTCAATAATTCACAAATGAAAAATGAGGTCCGTCCCAATTTGCGTCCTTATGCACTATTCAATGCCTTTATAATGTATAAATAGTGTGAGTAGTGCGTTCACACTGAAAATTCCAAAAAGAGAAAGAGCACATTAAATACCCCGGTGGTACACTTAATTAACCAGTGGTGGGGTGGGGGAAGAAAAGCAAAGAAAAAAAAAAGAAGAAGTGTTGAATGTTTGACACTTCATGCACTTAACTATTGAAGATTTAATTACGCAGCAGAGAGAGAGGCTATCAGACTCCAATCTTAAATGACAAAATACCTTTAGAAAGTCCATACACTATGTACTTATGCACTATGTACTCAACCGTGCAGTGTATACAGTAAGTGCAGAGTGCACACAGTGTATAGTAGTATCGTGTGACATTTGGGGCATAACTCAGATGATTTAAAGTACATGATTCAAGGATTGCAACACTTTTTTCAGTGGTTCAAGTCAGATATCTGCACTCAAATCCTGTGGGTGACATCAAACCCATTTTGAAGTACAGAAATCAAAAAGCTTGAAACGAAGAGCTACAGGCTATGAAAAGAAAACACAGAAAACAATACATAATTATTTTGCCAAAGGATGAAGGGTGAAGTTAATTTCTAAAAAAAAAAAAAAAAAAAAATGGATGAAGAGAGAAAAGACTTTAAAATGACATCAAAATATCAAACGGCAGCAGCTAGACAACGAAGATAATGTTAGATTAGATAACTAGTTAAACATATGCTAAAAGCTGGAAATCATCTTTCATATGATGAATAAGCTTAATTATGAATTTGCTCTTATGGGCTTAAAATCACAATAGCACCTCATTGCAGTACACAAGCTCCAGGGGGCGGAGTCGGATACAGATCTGAGGAGTGGTTAGGGGTAGGTTTAGGGGTGGGTTTAGGGATCAGGGGGTGGAGCTGGGTAGGTTTAGGGGTGGGTTTAGGGATCAGGGGGTGGAGCTGGGTAGGTTTAGGAGTGGGTTTAGAGATCAGGGAGTGGAGCTGGGTAGGTTTAGGAGTGGGTTTAGGGATCAGGGGGTGGAGCTGGGTAGGTTTAGGAGTGGGTTTAGGGATCAGGGGGTGGAGCTGGGTAGGTTTAGGAGTGGGTTTAGAGATCAGGGAGTGGAGCTGAGTAGGTTTAGGGGTGGGTTTAGGGGTCAGGGGTTGGAGCTGGGTAGGTTTAGGAGTGGGTTTAGAGATCAGAGAGTGGAGCTGGGTAGGTTTAGGGATCAGGGGGTGGAGCTAGGTAGGTTTAGGGGTGGGTTTAGGGATCAGGGGTGGAGCTGGGCAGGTTTAGGAGTGGGTTTAAGGATCAGGGAGTGGAGCTGGGTAGGTTTAGGAGTGGGTTTAGGGATCAGGGGGTGGAGCTGGGTAGGTTTAGGGGTGGGTTTAAGGATCAGGGAGTGGAGCTGGGTAGGATTAGGTATATGTAAGGTGGGAGGAGTTGGATCTGTATCCGACTCCTCCCCGTGGATTTCATGTTCTGCAGTGAGGACCATGTCTAAAATCTTGGGTTTAATTAGCAGTACATTCTGTACAAAATTCTCACCTCTCGCAGCAAAGCTTTCTTGCCTTCTGCAGCTGCATGGAGGTCCATTTGGGCTTCTTCTCTTCCAGACACTGGAGCACCTTATGGACCAGAGGCTTGGGAACGCCCTTCTGCTGGCCCAGGCTGACCTGCAGACATTCGGATAGCAGACTCAGCCTATCTTTGGCCCATCTCTCCAGGGGCAGTCCAGACAGAAGCTCCAGGGTGTCCCCGCTTTCTAGATCCTGACAGAGGCAGACCAATAAGACCCAGAGGAGCAGGCCAGTCGACTTCAGCTGTCTGGCATGCTGGGAAAGCCTCTTCTCAGCCATGTTGAACAGAAAACGCACAGGCAGTGGAAGCGAGGCTATGGTTGACGGAAGGTGGGTGAAGATAAAAGAGAGGGATTGGATAGCTAGATTCATGCTGCCTGATTGGAAGAAAGATAGAATGAGGATGAGTTGGTTTGATTTCTTTTTCTTCTTAAATAAGGCTGATCCATTTGCAATAGATATGTTCAGTGGGGAAAAAAACAACAACTAAGTTACAAATGTTAATGGATGGATGGATGGAGAAAGCTTTACATACTCTTGTTGGTTTCATTCAGCTTGGGATCTTGTGGAATGTAGTTCCACTCTTTTGGGATTTTGCTTAGGACATTTTCGGGTAGGTGTTGTCGAACCAGGGGTCCAGGCTGATCTTTATCTTCATGCATCATGATGACCAGGTGGCTCAGGATTTTGGTAGTGGATTTACAAACAATGGACCTGATGTGTTTAAACAAGGCTGGCTCATCTTTACTGGAGTCTGGGAGAAAGAGAATAATCTAGTGATTATTTCCAAACTTTGTAAATTCATTAGACAGTGACACTGTGTAAAAACAATCTTATTTTTTTTGTATCATGATATTATATTTGGTCACAGGACATTAGCTCAGAGAAGAAAAAGGATATTGGCGTTTCTTCATTTTTGGGCACTTTTATTTCCCAATAAAACTGAGCTTTATTAACGCTAATAATGTCCAGTTGTTTCTTTTTGTTGTATTATTCTTCTGTTACAATCTCTTTTTTGTTATATTATTATTTTTGTATTAATCTATTTTCTTTTTATATCATTATCATATTACTGTATGTTAAGGTCACATTCAAACTTTATCATTTTTGCAACAATTTTAAATACTTTTATGTATAGGTTGTTATGTTTCACTATTGTCCCAGACACAGATATGAGTATGAAATACAAATGATTTATTATCATACAATTGTATTAATTAATTTATCAATTCATAACTAATAATCGTAACACAGCCATAATTAAATAAACAGCTGTTTAATTTTCTAGAGAAACAAGGGAAAGCAAAATGTCTGCATTCTTGCTCTTAGTAAGCAATTAAATACAATAAAACATTTTTAAAAGTGGGTTCAATTTCATAGTTCCATTTTCAAATTTATTACACAGAGCCAAAAAGTAGAGGTAGAAGAAACAACTAAATGCTTGTAATACCGATCATTTTCCTGACCAGCCCAAACAGGTCTTGTAAATGGCACAATCAAGGTGCAAAGCAAACTTATAAGATTATCTTTAAGTAGGAATCGACATGGTCAATTAAGCCATCAGTACAAGACACACTCTCCTTCCCCATCGTCTGCCATTTGTCTAATTTGTGCAACTATAATTACCACTCACATGTAATAAAACAGAAAAAAAAAAAAACCTTGAGCACTTCAGCTTGGATTAAACCCCCTGAATAAAAGCTGAATCAAAATGTGTCAGGTGATAATTGCAGTTTCAATGTCTGTATGCAAAATCAATACGGGAACCATTAACACAACAGAAAATGTTCATGCTGTGGCTTTTACGGAGAGGAAAAAGGAGAAGGCAGAAATGTAAAAAAAATTGCAATCAAAGAGACAGCTAAAGGTTTAATTATGGCTTTGATTTGATGATGGGTTTCCAGCTGGTCATATCTGATATTCAGGCAATTAGAGGACACAGTGGGGGCACATGGTGATAGTGTTCCAACTGGACTGTGACTAAATGGCCACATCTGACTAAAATTGTGTCTTTTTGAAGTCTAAACAAATGTAGGGCAGAGCATGGCAAATTCTGCACCTGTTAAGTTGTAAAAGTGCTCCCAAAGGTGTCCCCGGTCCAGGTATCCCTCTAGCGCTCGACTTAAAGCCCTTGGGACGTAGTTTAGGGAGGACAGGATGGCAAAAACAGCTTCTAAAAATTCTGCAGCAGCTGTCTGAGTATCAGGGGACACCTCTATTCCTCGGTCCACACAGAGACCTGAAAGCACATTTCAATGGTTATTTTAAATTATGTCAAAAATAAACAAACAAATAAACACAATGCTAAAAATAACATGGATTTACAATAAGAATGGGGCCAGTTGGAGAGACTTTCAGGATATTTGACAGGACCATTTTTGGCTCCGTCAAGTGCGATCCCTTTCTGTCTCCTGTTCTTTCTTTTTTTAAATAAAGAAAACAGAACATAACACTTCAAACGTTTGGGGTAGGCACCTTCGGCACTGATATTGAAAGAGGTATTTTACTGTATGCTCATCAATAATTTAGTGAAAACAGAAATATTGTGAAATATTAACACACTTTAAAATAACTATTAAATTAATATATTATAAAATGTAATTTATTGCATTAATAAATGTAATATAAATGCAAAGCTGAATTTTCAGACGTCATTGATCGTGTCACATGATCGTTCAGAGATCACTATAATATTCTGATTTGCTGTTGAAGATAAAACACACACACACACACACACACACACACATATATATATATATATATATATATATATATATATATATATATATATATTCTTTGATAAATATAAAGTTAAAAAAAGAAGATAATCTATTTGAAAGATTTTTGTCTTCATAATCTTTTTTTTTCAAATTAATTTAATTTAAAATTATTTTAATTTAATTTAAATATTACATTCTTTAAAAATAAAATTAAATCTTATATGTTTGAATGGTAGTTATTTTATAGTAGAGTTGCAAGATTCTGAATAATTTTTTTTTTTTTTTTCAAATAATGACTCTCCCATGATTCCAAACAGACGTTTGAAGAGACCTATTATGCCCCTTTTCACAAGATGTAAAACAATGATTTGATGTCCCCGGAGTATGTAAATGTAAAAGCTAAAAACATTAGCTAAAAATACCCCAGATTTTTTAAATCGCATTTTAAAATCGCCAAATTTGGGCTTGTGCAAAAACACACTGTTTTAATGTGTTTAATTAAAGGTAGGGTAGGCAATTTTTTTTATAAAACATTTTTTTTATATACTGATTGAAACTCTCTTTGCATCCAGATAGCAATCAGTAATAGGTCTAAATATTAAAACATGTACATCTATCTTCTGTGAAATTCTCAGGACCAAAAAAATGTTTGTCCAATCATTGCATTCGATATGATGTCTATACCTGCCTGTCAACACATGTATACACAGACGACCTACTACTTCCAAGATTCTGAAGTAATTTCTTATTCAAAATAAGTAGGCCTACCTATAGATTATATGATTTAGGATGCCATCAATTGCTGCAAACAAACAGCCTTTCACAGTTTCTCCTGAACCAAAACAAAGAGATTATACAGCGTTTACACTACATCACAACCGTAATTATGAGATGGCAACCCGTGACGTTCTACCCGGAGATTTTTGCGTTTCTCTGGCAACACTATCAACGACAACCTGAATCTGCAGCAGTCAGGTGGTACAAGTAAGAGGTCTGTAAGTTATTCTCATAATGTTGTGTGCTTTGAGACAAGAGGTAATTTAACGCAATCTCTACTAATGCTTTGCAGACTCTTCTGTGTGCATTCATGTGTTTTGGAAGATCTTATGCTTTCAAAGCTAGCTTGCTATTGCTAGCCTCGCCGAAACTGCTTCAACCCTACCTATAAAGGAATTATTTTAAAATAAATCAGGTTGAGTGAATGATTCAATAACTCACTCATAAATAGTTTGCTTGTTTCATTACTGGATGAATCAGTGTTTTTGAACAAATCTCTTATACGATCTCTTGAATGACAAACACAGTCACTTATCGCCAACTAGTGGCATAACTATGTAATCGATACAAGTTACTCGTTTTTGATCTCTACCATATAGACATCAGTGTATATATCTAAATTATAAACTTTTATCTCAGTAGGTACTTCTGATTACTTTAATATTTGTAACACAGATACATAATAACTTCTTTCTCTGGGTCCGCAGCAGCACCAACACAGATTTGAATGTTACGGTAAGATTTGTCAAAGTTGAAATAGACAGGAGAATCAATGTAGTTTAGGAATAAGATCAAATAAGTGTTTGATGCAGCTCTAATAAATGTCTATAGTGCTAATTAAAATTTCTGGAGAGTTAAAACAAAGGTCTAAACTAAACACAACTTTAAGCTTACAAACTGTAAGACATCTGAGCCTAGCACAGGAAATGAATGTCTTGTAAATCAATACAATGCGAAAGGTCCATTTTAAGGCAAAAGCCAACTGACTGTCAGGACAAACACATAAAAGATGAGACCACAACACCAAGATGTGACTGAATGACCTTGTCCAAATGTTGTCAGGCATGTGGGGTTGTAGAGAGATGCAGGATGGTTGTGCCTTTGGTTCACCCCGTCAGTCTCGCTCTCTAGCGATGACAGGCGTTTGAATAGGCGATTGAATGCAATGCAGCATTCAATGAGTGTCTTTGATAAAAAGCAGGCTGTTGTTTGCACTTTTTTGACAAATGTTGGACTGTTTTGAAACGACAGGCCTAAATTACCTGTCGTAGTAGAGCGTGTGGTTAGCTAATACAGTTTTGCTTAACAGGGACCCTGAATTCTGCTGATGGTAAGGGACTGATGGGAATCGACTGCTTTCTTTTGCTACATGTGCAAGGAAAACAGGAGGCTATAGATGCATTTTACTTACTTTTGTGAGAAATTGTTTGATCTTTTCACAGTAATTATCCATTTGCTACTAAACAAAAGGTTTAAATCAGAACTGTGCCACATTTATTTTGGGTATTGCATGATCTTACGACATAGCTGTCAACATTTGGTTTTCTAAATCCGGTGAGATTTTTGCGGAGACCGTGGCCAGGTTAAGAAGACAAACGTGCTGAAATTGTAAATGGTCTGTGGATTGTGTGATGAATATAATGCATTTAATACAAGATCTGGCAACTGGTCAACATTAGACAAACATATTGGTCCGATTATTCATAAAGGAGTTTGGGCCATGCAAATTACGGGAGTTTGCCGGGAGAAACCGGTCCGGGAGATAGGGCTAAAAAACGGGAGAAACCCGGGAAAAATGGGAGTGTTGACAGTTATGTCTTACGACCACATTCAAAAATACATTTTAACTAAAATACATTTTAGTTTTGTACTCTTAGTCCATGGATTCTCATTAATATGAACATAATCAATTAATGAGTTGTCTTGCATGCATAATAACTATAGAATAACTCACAAAATTCAGTTTAAAACAGATATTACATAAAAGGGTACATATCATGCTTTTAAATCATTCATTTTTGCTTATAAATCATACATTTGTGGTCTATATAAAGCATAACTGCAATGCTTGGGTCTGAATTCCTCATTATTATAGCTCCACAGGCCCCTATTCTACCCCTTTTCTGATGTGCTTCTGTGAGCAAGTCGTTTCAAAGCGGCCCCTTTAAATAAAAAGTAGGGAGTTGCGTCTTTCCTCGCCCGCTCTCCAGGTCGCTGAGTTCACGGTCGGTTCAACTCCCCGCGTTCGGCCATTATTGTAGTTTGATAAGAGATATATGATTACTAGCTTCAAAGAACATTTTTATTCACACGTTAACAAAATGTCAACAACGGAAGACTTGTCCATCAAGCCTTACATATTCGAGCCAGAGTGAGCGAGTTGAAAAAGACGACGACGAATCTGCAGAACAACGTCTCCATATGGATGCAGTGGTATGTAAGTTAACTATGTTGTGTAATAAGTGAAAGTCGACTATTTCTCTTGTTAAAACAAGCACACTGACAAGATAAATGACTGCGGTCTGATCTTACCGCTAAAAATCTGTATTAATAATGATATAATAACCTACGTTTAGAAAAGCATCAGAAAACACAGCAGCTAAATGATGGAAGGAATTTACCCCTCATTCAGACGAAGTCGATCGGCAAACGATGAAAACTCAAGAACAATAATACTGCAGACGTGTAACGTTACTTCAAAACTAAAACAAAGAAAGACAAAGGTACTGCTAAACCATGACCAGAATGTGTTTTAAGAAAGGAAAGTATGATATTTACAGCTTATCGAAATGCTCTGTTCGTCGTCTCCAAAGATAGAAGGAATTTACCCCTCATTCAGACGTATTCGATCGGCAAACCCTTCTTTATACTGGCAGATGTTGTTGAAATTGGAATCCTTGAAGTGCTTCGGGTCACTACATCCAACAGCCGGACATTTTGACTTGCCCTCTCGTAACCTTTGCATTCTTGAGCTTGGACAACAAAGTTGGAGCGAGAAACAATAATGGGAGATTGCTCGAAGTGTTGGGCCGGTAGTCAATGTCCTTATTTGTCAGTTCCGCTGCAAATACTGTGATGTAATTGTTCAAAATACGTAATAGAGAACAGAAAAATCTGAACAGGTTGAAAAATATGACCAAAACAGAATATAAATATATAAACGAAGCACCTGAAGAGAATAATTTCATCTTTTCTGTACTTATAAACACTCCAAATATACAATAAAACGCATTTAAGGGCTAAAAAAGTGGATTTGTGGAAAAAAAAAAAAAAAAAAAACGTTTGAAAACAGCTTTGACAATAGATAAATGCTATTTAAGGTCCGTCATGTCACAAATCCTCAGTTAACAGTTTCCAAAAAAGACATTAAAAGAAAAAAGGCATACAAAAATGACTAAGGGATTTTACAAAAAAAATGAGTGTACTTATGTGAATGGCCACAAGGGACTGGACAGGTTAAAGAGCTGCCTCTTCGCAATCATCCGTTTATGAGCCGCCAGATGAACCGTGATAAATGAACTGCTGGCGTTTCTCAGGGGAGGGGATTCCACAAACCAATTCTATCCTCCGTTAACAAACCTTTCGCAACCTTGACGTGTTGCCAACAAACACACCTGTTGATTTACCGGGCCTCACAGATGAGTTTCCACTGGAGGCCCTTAATTGGAACAAGACATCGCTATCAGTCCCTTAAAGAATTCCACAAACAAGCTCCTATTTAGAGCACAGCTTAGCGCTAAGCGCTCCCAAACTGTGCTGAGAGACAGCGACTCAAGCGAGGAACTTTAAAAGAGGTTTCTCTAAACGGTAGACAACCAAGCCACAGCGTTTCTTCTTAATTAGCCAGGCTGCGGCCAGGCAGTGTTGATTTACGGCGACGTGATTCCCACACCAGAGCGCGCAGGAAGACGTGCTCTCAGCCGAGCTCGGTTATTAATGAGCTCCGCCATAATGTGAATTAATGTGCAAGCACAAAACAGCCTTTAAAGGTTAGACTTTTCAGAGTGGAAGGAAGAAAGAGGAAAATCTTTAAAGGTCATTCACTTTGCTCTCACATGAGTGTTTACAACTGAGCTCTATTGATTCAGAAATGATGAGGAGGTTGATGAGTGCGATGATGAGTGAGTAAAACAACATTCTCACAACAAGCCGGATGAATCTCCCAATGTGCCTGAGGACGAAACACAAATCTGATGGAGCCGAGAAGAGCATGAGATTGTTTAAAAACCAGGTGGATCTGCCATACTTCGCAAACTACTGTAGTATAAAATGTGGCTGAATGAGATGAGCCTTTTAAGGCCTCGGCAAGCATTTACTTGTTAGCAAATTCAATGGAGCGTAATTTTAAATGTTAGACTAGCAATTAACGATTTCTATGGCTTATTTTGCAAGAATGAAAGGACTCGGCATGGTTCCACTGCGCAGGTGTTGGGCGACTCGAGCGATGTTATCGTCGTGATCAGTTCACAAGTGCACACAACAGCCTATTTAAAATAAGAAGATGCGTGCAAAATAAAGACCCATTAAAAACAGGTGCAGGCTATTAAGAGCAGCAAGGTCACTGGGCCATCCTTACAGCTAATCAGTTTTTCCACCAATAAACTTTACTTAATTCATTTGTGGAAACCAATGAAAGCATCTATGTGCTTCAAAAAAGCATCACCTTGTATGCTCTTGTTGCATGCAAGCCAACAAAACTTGTTGATATTTTGCCAACTTTCAGTATTAAAGGTCCCCTGATATGGGGATATTTTATTATTTTATAATGTTTCCTGGGTTGCCCTTATAGGGCTCTATCTTGCACCCGGCGCAATGACTTTATACACTGACGCATTTATCATTCCTATTTTGCACGCGCGCAAAGCGGGTTTTTTTCCTCCACAGACAACCCGGTCTCATCCCAAGACGTCATATAACTGACGTTTTGGGACGTCTTTTGACCATACGTCAATATTCGCCTTTTTAGGGCCCCCTTAAACGTCGGTAGATGAGGTTATGGGATCCTAACTCTACCCCAGACCTAAACCTACCCCTAAACCTAACCCGTCACCTAACTGACGTTAAAGGTAAAGCGTCAGTTGTATGACGGCCCGGGATCGCCATCTACCGACGTTTAAGGGGGCCCTAAAAAGGCGGATATTGACGTATGGTCAAAATACGTCCCAAAACGTCAGTTATATGACTTTTTGGGATGAGACTGTGTTACCACAGACGCACATCGGTAAACTAGGAAATGAACTTGCGCTCCCTGGGTGGGTTGCCGCAAAAAGGAGGCGTGTGTCGGCGCAAACAATTCCTAGTGCTATTTTGCAGTTCCAGAAAACACTTGCGCCAATGACCAGAAATGATTCTCTCATCTACACAGATGCATTTTACTTTTTGCAAATGATACATTATTATAAGAAAAAATATATAAACATGAGGGAAATCATTGTTGTGTCCATGATGATGGGAAAAATAGGCATAAAACGTACACATTTACCCAAATTATTATATGCATGTTTAACCGAAGCTAATTTGGGTGGGTTTGTCCCATCCCCAATGTCCCTTCTCTTGCTTTTACGGCCCTGACGAGAACATCGATCTCCTCGGCTGTGAACCGATTGTGAAGTGCGTCTGGTAAATGCGCCGTTAAAATAGAATTGCGCCATGGAACAAGCGCACCTCGTTCATCACGCTCTTAAAGGGAATGTGATATGACGCTCTTATTGGTTTATTTCCGTTACGCCCAAACCACACCAATGAATAATGAAGCTACTCCAGACCAACCCCTTTTAGATTTGCGCAAGAGGCATTTATCCCTCCGGGAAAATAGCAACAGCGCCGGGATCCGCCCACAAAGTTACTCGCGCTTTGCGCTTTGACACTTGCGTTTTAGATCGTTAAAATAGGGGCCCATAATGTTAGTATGTTTTTTAGATCAAAAATAGTCTTAATTTAGAAATAAAAGGCATTTTTCCCAGCCTGATTTTAGCCTTTGCTTTGAACGCTCTTTTTGAAGGGGCGTGTCTGCTCTGGGATTCAATGTAACCGCCCACTGCTGTGATCGGCTGACATGCTTGCATATGAAATAGCATATTACACGTGAAACTCTCTTGAATACTTTCACATAAAATGTTGCTGTGAGGAGCATTGAGCAGCAGATGACAGTCTGTCGATCGCGAGAATGAAGATCTTGTTGTATAACGCAGTTTCTGCTCTCTCTGCTTTCACCAATGCAGACACGATGATGTAGAGCTTCGTTGTGCACAGTGTAACACAGTTTTTGCTCTATCTAATGCTTTCACCAATGCAAACACGATGATGTACAGTAAGAGCTTTTCTGTGCAGTGTAACGTGCGTCATTGATTCATAACGAATTGTCTAAATAAACTCACGCTGTGTGGAAAGATTGATCTTTGATTGCTTTTTGTTTAATTTGTTCAGAATTTAAAAAAGATTATTTTCATCCTACAAAAGAAACGATGTGAAGTTGATATTTTAGTCACTAGCTTGACTTACTGATGGATAAACAGTATCGAACGATTTTGAGCGAAAGATTAACTTACCTGTCTGAACTTGAACAATTAGGCTACACATCAGAAATTGTCGCTGGGTAGCTCGATCGATTTATTTTCAGACGTTCATCGAGTTGAGGAAACAGTCGTCTGTGAAATGTTTGGACCATACAAAACTTTGGGAGTTGAGTCCGCGCATTTCCAGAGAAAATAAAATTAACCCATTGTTTCTTCAGAGGCTCGTATGAAGGAACTAAAACATATTTTTGTGTTCATTTGTACATCCGAACACTGATCAACTGCCATGCTTTGCTCGTTTGCAGGCCATGACATCTCTCGAGGAAACACTCAAATCTCAAAGCTATTTCTCTAGGAAAAACTAAAATCGCGCCTGCGTGTTCGTACGTCCTGTTCCGTGTAGCTCATTTTCTCATGGGCCAGCCAAATTGTCCGAAGCAATTGGACAAAGCAGAGAAAGGGGAGGTAACCTTTCCCCCGTATGACATAATATAGGGGAGATTCAAGATCAGCACATCTGAGCTGCAGAGAAGAGAAAAATAGCCAAAGCTCGGTTTACACCGATTGAAAATTCTAGACATGAGGGGACCAAATACAGGCTAGGGAACTCATATTAATGTTAAAAAACCTCAGAAAATGAAAATTTCATGTCTGGGGACCTTTAAAGCAAGAGTAAAAAAAAAACAGTATCATTGGGATGGGTACATGCAGAGTTCAACAGGAAGTGTATCAAGGGATTAAGAGTCTTACATGAGTATGAGATGATGACCTGTAGAAGCAAGCAGTCCTTGTGAAGGATATTCTGCAGAAGTAGAGCTGGATTATAACAGGGTCCAGATACCAGTAGCTCAAACAGACATAAAGACGATCCCTCAGATGCTGGGAAATCCCTTAAACAACAGAAATACATCAATTAATGTCATGTCAACATTGAAATGTTTGGACGATTTTTTTGTTGTTGTTTTTGGGAAAAAAAAAAGTCCCATATTTCCACCAAGGCTGCATTTCTTTGATGGAAAATACAGTAATATTGTGGAATATTACAACTTACATTCAACTGTTTTCAGTTGTGATATATTTTGAAATGTAATTTAAAAATGGCACATCATTCTAATATACTAATTTGATGCTTAATAAATGTTTTGATTTGAAAAAAAAAAAAAGCCTGTGCCAGACTAACTGGGACTTGTCACAGCATGTACATATTGTTGCTCTTTTGTTTGTTTAACCGCTTCTATTGTCCCTTTGCTTCCAAGTCGCTTTTAACAAAAGTGTCTGGTAAATAATTAAATATTCATACATCTATTGTTTTTAGGGTTATATATATTTATAATTATATATATATAATTTAATTTAAAAATATAACCCAATGGCTGGGTTTGTCCATATTTTACCCAAAATTGGGTTAAAACAACCCAGCATTTTTTAGAGTGCATTAATTGTAATAATCTAGTAAGATTTTTGTGTGCACAAGGAGTCTGACAACAGCTGATATGATCCACACAGAGATCTGATCTCACCATCATCGAGTCTGGCTGTGATTACATGAAGAAACTGAACAAACAGAGACAGATTAAATCCAGTAAAACTGTGGTAAAGTCTCTAAGATGCTTGAAAAAGGACAGAAACTGGTTTAAACGCAAAGGGTGTTCACACCAAAGTTAATTGATAAAATCTGTTTATTACATTATTTTTGAAAGCATCCTCACTTTACAGCATTTTTTCACAAGTGTCTGAAACTTTTCGGTTTCTTCAAGCATCTTGGAGCTATTGCCAAAGTTCTTCTGGATTTAGTCTGAGATGACAGAATGATGACAGAATTTTCAATTTTAGGTAAATTGTCCCTTTTAATCCCAAAAAAGACCCCCAAAATATGTGATATATGTATAATTTATATAATTTATATTTCTAATTGAATGTTAAAACAACAGTATTAAAGTGAACCAAATAAACAATGTACAAGCAAAACTAAAAAACTAAAATATTTAATTATAATATTAAAATACTAGAATGTCAATTATTGATTTATTTATTAAGCAGCAAACCTTTCAGTGATGCTTAAAAAAGATAAGTTGACTGATGGATAAAGTCTAAAGCCCCATTACAGTTGTTTTATAGAAAGCATTGGTAAGGTAAAGAATGTTAAGAATCCAAGGACATCTCCTTTTCAGTCAAATGAATGCATCAGAACAACATTTCTTTTACAAAGAATCCAACGTCATGTGATATTCATTATCCTTATCCACTGTCTGAGGACCTTAAACAGCCCTCACATACGGAAAACCATAGAAACCTCAGGGTAGCGTCAAGTTTAATTTTTTGACAGGATTTAAAACAAGACTATGAGAGATAAAAGTACAGTGTGTTCAATGGGTTGCACTGTTTAATTCAATTTAGCTGATCAAAAACATCTTTCATAAAAAACTCAATAAAACAGATTTGAAAGAGAATTTTGAAAAAATACTTGTGATTAGGACCTTTATATCATTTATATTAACTGCAATTCTATCCCTCACAGCCTCATTTTCAACCGTGTAAAATATAATATAGTGTCCCAAATCATGGTCAATTTCTGTATCAATGCACTATTATGCTCTCTTCCGGTGACCAAACCACATCCTTAGGGCCAGACTAAATTAAAAAAAAAGTACTGTTTGGTAAAAACCAAACAATATGTTATTTACACCTCTGTTGAAAACAGGGAGACTGAAGGGGGAATTAATTTAATTTTTATACTATTTTAAGAGCTAGTTTTCTGGATATATTACATTCACGTTGACTAAATGTCTACTGTAAATACCCAACGCGTTCTCATCCCAAAGCGCCATATAGGACGCTTTTGCAAAAGCGTAAATATCCAACGCACATGACACCCTTTACCGTCTAATTAGACGCTTCGGTTAGGGTTAAGTTTAGGTAAGGTGTAGGGTAAGGGTTAGACCACTAGGGGGCGCCTTCTGCCCAAATATATCTGCGTCCCATTTCACGTTAAAGGGTGCCATGTGCGTTGGATATTTACGCTTTTGCAAAAGCGTCCTATATGGCGCTTTGGGATGAGAACGGGCTCAAATACCAAACCTATACTATAAAAATAGAAATAGAAAAACAACATTTTATTCGATTTAAATCTAAATGGCAGTGAGGAAAAACAAAAAGGAAAAACTTTAAGATATCAATCTGCAAATGGAGGGACATCCGTTATGCTCATCTTTGCTCGCTCCTATATTTAACAAATCACATACAAAAGACAAGTCGATGCGACTTGTTGTACAGATACAGAAGTTTGTTGCGCATAACACCTATTTGGAATGCATTCTCATCCTAGGGCGTCATCTAACTGAAGCTTTTGACCATGCGTCAACATCCGACGCACATGGCACCCTTTAGCGTCAATATGAGACGGTTCTGTTATGGGTAGGTTTAGGTCTGGGGTAGGGTTAGGTTTAGACCACTAGAAGGCGCCTTCTGGCCCATATATATCTGCGTCTCATATTGACGCTAAAGGGTGCCATGTGCGTTGGATGTTGATGCATTGGTCAAAAGCGTCAGTTGGATGACGTCTTGGGATGAGACCGGGCTGCTATTTGCTGATTGCGTGGATTCCAGTTGTAATTTTGCCTGTGGAAATTCACCGAACAACAACAGTACCTTTAATCAATCATTGATAATCTGTATTGAAACAGCATGTAACAATTCTCATAAAAAGGCAATAGTTAGTACAGTTAGCAAAGTTTATGGCTAATTAGCAATATGTACCCTAGTGAATAATATCTTTAAATGTCTTTAAATGTGTGCCTAGAGTATAATTGTTCCATGTTAATAGTTAATTCCACTTAAGCAAAATCCAATATATTTAAGTATATCTTTAGTTGCACCTCAGCACTACTTCCGGACAACTAAAGGTCATTAACCACAAAATTAGTTGATCCAATTTAGCTGACTTTAAGTATATATTTAGTATACAATTTCAGGGTATTTATATTAAAGGGTTAGTTCACCCAAAAATGAAAATTCTGTCAGTATTTACTCACCCTCATGTTGTTCCAAACCTCTATGTGTTTATTTGTTCTGCTGTACACAAAGGAAGATATTTGGAAGAATGTTTTAATCAAACAGATCTCATTCCCCATTGACTATCATAGT
>NW_024121987.1:1653588-1700220 GCF_016745375.1 Pimephales promelas
TGAGGTCAGGACGAACTTACACACGTGTATGCTCCTTGATTTATTGATATTTCTTGTCTCTTTATTACTTTTTTATTTAATAATCCAACTGCCAGTTTGTTGGAGTGTTTGAGCGAGAAGAAGAGTTTGATTTTGGTGTATGGCCTCTTGGCTCTGGTGGGGCCCTCACCGAAAGACCCTCAGGGAGTCTTGAACACAGCGAGGCTACATAAATAAATAAAAAAGGAACAGGCAATAAAAATGCACTAATTTAAATCCCTTGGACTTCATGGAAGCGGAGCCGGTGGGGCTGACGACCGGTGATTTGTGTGAGCGGGACACGCGATGATATCACGCTGGAGTAGGAGTCTGGAGCTGTGCTGGGGGGCTTGAAGAGGGTGATGTGAGATGTGGCTGACATTCACAGTCCTCCTACAGGCTCCGTTTCAGCCTTTCACACCCGGGCTGAAGACCCGCAGCGCATGTCAGCATAAACAGCATGACTAACTATGGCATCTGCATCTGGCCTGCATTAAGAGCCGTGAGTCTGGGGGCCTGGTGACTGCAGTAATGTAGTGAGTGTTTGTGTGCATTTAACACATGAACGAAAACTAAAAGGCCACACTAGCCTCATTTGCCTCACTAGCAACAACTCACCACATTGTGTGTGTTTTTCTTGTAATAAAACTTAAAAATGGGCTCAGAGGTATAGCACAATCTGGTGATGTTCTTATTGTGTCTATGGAATCTTAAAACACCTCAATTGGTCACATATTATCATGAATATAAATAAGTAGCCGAAGTAACAGTGATACAAAAATTGTTATTATTATTAAATACATATGTGTCCACCCTCAGTAATCACATTTAATTCCTTATATATATATATATATATATATATGTATATAATTAGTATTAGTAAGTATTATTATTATTATTATTATTATTATTATTAAAGACATGTCCACCTCAGTACATTGTATAATCATTATGTGAAAAATACACTTGTGTCAGTAACATTTTTGAAAAAAAATAAAATAAAATAAATACTTTTAATCAGCAAAGATGCATTCAATTGATCAAAAGTGAAATAATTTTACATTGTTTATTTGTATTGATATTTAAATTTATATTTAAAATATTCTGTTATTTTGAACTTACGATTTCCACCAAAAAAAAAAAATATATATATATATATATACATATAAGCAGCACAACTTTTTTCCACATTGATAATAATAATAACCTTTATTGAGCCCCAACTCAGCATATTAGAATGATTCCTGAAAGATCATGTGACTCTGAAGTCTGGAGTAATGATGCTGAAAATTCAGCTTTGTCATCACAGGAATAAATAAAATTTGAAAATATATTAAAATATGAAGAGTTCAGATGCAAAAGCCTCTAAGTGCCATTTGAAATTTTCTTCTAGAATGGTCCTTTTTATCAAGCTTGTATATTTAAGTTCAGTGATTTCACTTAAATGGCAATGATAATTACCTATTAATTGTTATTTAAGTGAAATTACTGAACTTAAATATACAAGTTTGATAAAAATCATCATTAAAGAAGAACATTTCAAATGGCATTTAGAGGCTTTTGCATCTGAACTCTTCATATATATATTTTTTTAAATACATAATTATTTTAAATTGTAATTATGTTTCACAATATGACTGTTTTAACCAAATGATCAAATAAATACAGCCATGGTGAGCATTAAACACTAATCGAACACAAACTTTTATACGGTATTACAATTCTAATTATAAGACATCTCCGGGGAGGAAAATGGCATTAACCCTTTTAATAAGTGAAAAACGCCTATTTTAGCTTCAGGTTCTAAAGGGTTAAGGGGCTAATCATTGACCAGTGACTGAACACTTTGTTTGTTGCTCAATACTGTCAGTACCTCAGCAGCTCCTCTGTGAACAGTGTGGGGTTCATTACGCTCAGCCACATTGTGTCACGACTGTTCACTCCCTCTGGAAATTTTGGAGCTCTGCTGCCTCCTCCACCACCACAGCCTCCCTGAAAAACCCTGGAGAGAATGAGAGAGAGAGAGAAAAAGCCCCAAATAAATAAATAAATAAACACTCTCTCATCAAATGACTAATCTTGCCCCTGTAGTTCTCAATAATCCAGCAAGTTTATCCCGACTCTTGTGTCACCTGTGCAGCTCCGCCAGAGGTGATGTAAGGATGACCAGTATGGTCAGTAGCTGGTTACACAGGCTGTGTATGGACCACATCCAAGATCCAGGTGCTGCATCTGGCCTTAGCAACTCCTCCACAGACTCACACATACTCCACATCAGATGCTCCACGCACAGCAGAAGAGCTGTAATATCAACCCTGGAGGAGGCAACGAGACACCTCATATTAGGAATAACTGTCCTAACGAAGATTTTCTAGCATAAGAATAATGTCTTTTATGTGTAATATGTGCTATTTTATAGAGCTACACTGTATGGCCATATTTGCTTGTTGATCATTTGATTTGAAAATCATGGATATTAATTGTAAGGTTTCATTGGTCATGCCAATCACACTGCTGATTGTCAACACTGAAAGAAATACTAACCCCAAACCCTAACTTACATCCTAACCTTGACTTCAGTATAGAGTTGGAACCACATCCTAATGGATAGGATTATGTCACAATCATACTTAGTGCCAAATTTAGTTGTTGTTGTTTTTGTTTTTTTTGCTAGTTAAAGCCTGACGCAGTTATCATTTTCAGGTCCTGCCCCACATTGTTTACTGTAAATAGCAAATGCATTTGCACCTATTTTTGCGCCGATGGGCATGCTGGTCTGAAAACGAGCTATGCATAGTTGGCACGTTGCTATTTTGAGGCAACTGAAAAAGACTGTGCCATTGAACAACTGACATTCATGCATTTTTTTGTTATTTGAAGAGCGTGTTAGTAATATGCGCCTATTTTTGGGTGATAATTTCCTCTCTGGAGAAGAGTTCAGTCTTTCCGCTTGCAAATTCGACCATGTAAATAGCGATTCCGTCATGGTGTGAGCAGAACTGGCTTTTAAAGGGAATGAGAAATGAGACTCTGATTGGTTTATTGTACGTTACGCCCAAAACACACCCATTACTCATTAATAGAAAAAGGATAACCCTTTTAGACCATGCGCTGGACCCATCAACCATTTTCCCTGTCGTTAAACTAGCAAAAGTGCACTTGCGCCATTATAAAATAGAGCCCTTTATTTCAAATCCCCTAAAAATTTGGACTTTTCCGGCCTAATAATACACATGCACATTCAAGAGTAAACAGGTGATGCATGTTGCCAGAAAGGCAACTGACTCTCTTTTAATAACAAAAAGATAAAATATGGGTGTTCCATTCTGACACCCTCCATACTGAGCATTTGGATTGCTCTCTCATTCATTTTTAAATGAATGACCCATTTATTTGTTATACTGTCTCTAAACAGTTAAATAAATAATGCTGTCATGGGTTTTGACCCATGTGTGTCAATAGTAAAACATATTTAATATTTGATAGATCTATCTATCTATCTATCTATCTATCTATCTATCTATCTATCTATCTATCTATCTATCTATCTATCTATCTATCTATCTGTCTGTCTGTCTGTCTGTCTGTCTGTCTGTCTGTCTGTCTGTCCGTCCGTCCGTCCGTCCGTCGTCCGTCCGTCCATCGATCTGTCCGTCCGTCCGTCCGTCCGACCATCCATCCATCCATCCATCCATCCATCCATCCATCCATCCATCCATCTATCTATCTATCTATCTATCTATCTATCTATCTATCTATCATCCATCCATCCATCCATCCATCCATCAAACCATCCATCCATCCATCCATCCATCCATCCATCCATCTATCTATCTATCTATCTATCTATCTATCTATCTATCTATCTATCTATCTATCTATCTATCTATCTATCCATCCATCTATCTATCTATCTATCTATCTATCTATCTATCTATCTATCTATCTATCTCTACTTTCAGATACATAAGTATCATTAAGTGACCTCAAATAAATGCATTCTCTGCTCAGATCAAACCACTAAATGAGAGTATTATGTACTTCTGTACAGTCTCTCAGTATCCAGAGAGGTTGAGTAACCCGCTTTGGTTTCCATATTAAACTCAACTTTTCATCACCTACCACCAAGTTCTGCTTTATAGCACAGCGAAAGTTCCCCTTTCAAAAGATAGGAGAAAAGGAGAAGGGAGCAGAGTCAGAGCCCATCTGCTTGGCAGACCCTGAGCTCACCTGGCACTGAAGAGCTCATAACCGGGTGTCCTTGCAGAAAGGAAAAACGTTCCCTCCATTCATTCCTTCAGTGCAGCCCTAGGCGATCTGCTCTTTCTCATCAGTCCTGGAGTGGAGAGGAAGCGTGCTCTTGTGGCATCTTTAACCACTTTAAGTATGTGTTAATACTATGCACAAGGCCTGGGCGGTTGGGCCCGTCTAGCATGAAAGAACCGGGCCCTCCGCCAGGCGCTGAGGCAGGGCCATGTGCTAACAAAGAGAGACTGTTCTACAAATCTGGAGATCTGCTTTGACCCTCGGGGCCGAACACCGGCATAATCACTAAAGCATTCAACACTGTCTGCTAAGCCCGAGGTTCCTGATAGAAGGTGGGCTTGTGGGTTTCAGTGCGGCAGAAATACGGTAAGATCATTCAATCAGACAGCATGGACGACTGCTCTCAGTTAGAGTGTGTTTGAGTGTGCCTGCTGACCACAAGACGAAGACGGGTGACTTTAACCATGCATGGCCACTTCAGTACGACACATTTCCACAACCGAATGAGAATAATCCATCCATGTTCAAACACTCTTTTTACACTCATACAGATTAAGCAATAAGTAAGATGATAGGAAATAGTATTTTATTAACATAATGGTGGAAAGAAGAATATCTATCTATCTATCTATCTATCTATCTATCTATCTATCTATCTATCTATCTATCTATCTATCTATCTATCTATCTATCTAT
This sequence comes from Pimephales promelas, assembly GCF_016745375.1. Next base: position 1,658,569 of record NW_024121987.1, read on the forward strand.
CTATCTATCCATCTATCCATCTATCTATCTATCTATCTATCTATCTATCTATCTATCTATCTATCCATCCATGTATCTATCTATCTATCTATCTATCTATCTATCTATCTATCTATCTATCTATCTATCTATCTATCTATCTATCTATCTATCTATCTATCTATCTATCTATCTATCCATGTATCTATCTATCTATCTATCTATCTATCTATCTATCTATCTATCAATAGGAAATGGTATTTTATTACGGTAATGTAATGTTGGTGAGGGAATAACTACAACAAACACAAACTGCAATATTGTGTCTATGGAACGGGATGGAATGGAATAAACAATGGTGAATGGAACCATTTACAGTTTTTCTCAATTGCTTTGGCTCAGTTCTCAAATGTTTTTTTTATTTCCCAAAACATTAAGTTCATATCTCTGAACAATTCGCTTCTTGTTCACATCAGATTGGAATTTCTTATTGATTTGAGAAAATTGCAAATGCTTTGGCACATGTGTGCAAAGAGTACATACAACTGTCTGCAGTTTGGACAACAAATAATTGTATATGGCTTGTTGATCAAAACTGATGATTTGATTCTCACTTACACTGTCAAACACTTCAGAACTTCTCAGACATGTTTTATTGTGTAAGCCATCACATTCAAAACGATCTATTCAATTATCATAATTAGTATACATGAATGTATATTCTAAAATATATCTGACATTGACATTGTTTGCAATGTTTGCTAAATTGGCACATGACTTCTAATTGCATTCGCAATCTAATTATAAATTACCTCTAATATGAATCAACCATATAAATAAATATATATATATATATATAGAGAGAGAGAGAGAGAGAGAGTATATATTTAGAGTATATATATATATATATATATAGAGTATTTAGAGTATATAGAGTATATATAGAATGGAGGACATTCACAACCCTGAACTGCAGCAACATGCTCATGGAAGAGCAATTGGAAGGCATGTAAGAATACGTGGTGGTGGTAGAGAAAGAAATAATCGAGGAAGAGGTGGAAATAGAAGAGTCAGAGTCTCTGATGAAATCAGAGCCACACTTGTGGATCATGTCATAAATCTGACCATTGCAGGGGATGGGTGCGGCATTCAAGGAGATTTTTTCCACGTTGTGTGGCAATGGTAACATCAGATGTGATGTTGATGAAAATCTTTGGCCTGACCAACGTGAGCGACAAGATGTCCACCAAGAATAATTTGTTTCTTTTTCTTTTTTTTTTCCATGAATGTTATTTGTTGTTTGTGTATTTGTGGTAATACACAAATATGAGATGTAATGTGAAATCTTGTTATTCTTGTCAGTTACTTTACATGTACAGTAAATACACTTGTATTGTGTATACACATGAAGTACAAAAATAAACACTGTAAAAATACAAATGTTCATAGAATTTTTTTTTCTACATACTATTGACTTTTCTCAACAAATATGAGATTTGTTTACAGACAGTAAACCCTTAATTTGATTTATGGTGAAAAAATAACTAAACATTTTGACCAGTGTGGCTCACACAATGACAAAAATACTTTAGATTTTGGTGGCCTTGGCCAAATTATTGACAAAATAACTAGGTTTTGAAGCATGAATTAAATGTTTTGGGTGAGTAACTACATTTTGCAGACATGCTATAAAGTTTTGAAGTTCCTGCAAACAGTTGTGACATTTGCACTCACAGTTTAGAGAATGTTAAGACTGTTTCGAAAAATGTGCCAAAGCAATTGAGAAAAACTGTAAAGGTACTGAGATTTCCATGCCCACCCGAGACATTTAAAAAAACACAGTTCTAATGTTAAATACAGCAGGTTTTCAAATGATCCTCTTATCTGGTACCTGATCTGAGGGAGTCTTTTGTAGGAGGGTCGCGCTCTTGAGTACCTCTGAACTAAAACTTCCAGGGTCTCACACAGCACCTGGGCCAAGGTCTGCCGGGCCTGCATGGGGGCAACAGTGCCCCAAAGGTCACTGCGCAGGCCTGTGAGAAAATAGTGCCACATCTGGATGGAGAAAGAACACCTTTCACCCTGAAAAAATGGTGGAGGACACAAAAAAAAGAGACAGAGAGACTGGTAAAGAGATGATGATATCACTGCAAATAAATACCGAAATTAAGAGAAAGGAAAAAAAGTCAGAAGGTCTTTCCAGACAATCTTCATCTTGACTCTCATGGTCATGCAACCTGCACACTGCACCTGGACCCCTCATTACCACAGAGAAAGAGAGAGCATATGGATACTTTGAAGTTTTAATCTGGATATTCAATCACTATTCATCTGAACATTACCCAGACATACATGGCAAAGATTAAAATGAACGGGTCATTCCTGTTATGCAAGTCTCATCATGTGAGACTTAAAGGGGGGGTTGACTGCGATTTCACTTTTTCATTTTAAATAGTGTGTAATGTTGCTGTTGGTGCATGAACAGTATCTGCAAAGTTGCAGCGCTGAAAGTTCAGTGTAAGCAGAGGAAGTATTGCCTATAAAAACGACTCGATTGGGACTACAGCTGGGTTTTAGACGTCACTAATCCATACATTTGCATCAACCCCTCCCTCCGGAATATGCAGAAAAGGGCATGCGCATATTTCTGGGGCACAGTATGTTATGTTCACCAGCTGTCAGGTCTTCTGTGATCAGGCTTCCCACAGACGCTGTACTTCGTCAACAATGGATACAATTTATGTTTGATTATGTTCCTGAAAATGACGATCGTAATTTAGCTCTCTGTGCTGCGCATTTTACGGAAGACAGCTTCCAGGATCTCCACGAATTCAACGCCGGATTCAACAAGAAACTGTTACTAAAACATGAAGCAGTTCCGACTTTAAAACCAGAGGCAGCTGTTGGGCCACAACCTGTAAGTAGGCTAAGACTTCATCATTTTAAATGTATTTGCATATATAATTTCAGACATAGCCTTGTGTTTTATTTATTTTTTCAAATGTCAGCGCTGTCTTCACAGCCACCAGGCTACTAACATTAGTTATGCTATCTTGTGTCTACGACAAACGCGTTTTAAACATTATGGACCTGAATTTTGTATAAGTACTAATGTTGTAAATGTATTTTTCATGTATATATGCTTCATGACGTTATTTTCGATTTGATCAAGAACGTAAATATACCAACGCTGTTTGTGTTTAACAGTAGCAAGTCAGTTGCTATTGTTGCCAGTAAGATGCTATTGTGTAAAACAATACTTTAACAAAAGTTAAAGTATTGGGTGAAATATAACTCGTAAATTTAAAATGGAAATCATATTGGGGTTTTTTCGCCCCCACAACATCCCAAATGTAACATAGGAGTGAATTTTAAAGTTTGAGCAGATGTTGCTTTTTAACCATGTCTCCATGTCCATAACAAATCTATTTTTTAAAAACTGGGAATTCATTAAGAAATGATCCAGATGTTTCAGCATTTTTCCTTTCTGTAATCACAATAGTTCAAATAAAGCAGGCTTTTCTTTGGAATATTGTTTTAATTGGATTTTATAGGATTTTCCTGTGCTCTCAATTTGACTTTCCATCCTGTTGGACTTTTGCAACTAACAAAAGCCAGTTCCATGACATCATCCTTCAGGAAGTGATATCACTTTTTGGTGGGGGGAAAACAGCATAAACATGAACAAGTATAAACAACAGATTTGATGAATTATGTGACGAATTAGCTGGTTTGTCTCACTATAAAACGGAGGTTTTCAAACTTTTTAATGATGCCAAAGACCATCATGTATAATTATATCCTTACAACTATATATATATATATATATATATATATATATATATAACAGATTCAGATCCTTGATTCTGATTGGTCAATAGCTGTGCTTTAGTCATGATATTCTTATTGCTTACATTATATATGTGTTTGTATGTATAAATGCATTTGAAATGAATAAATAAAGTGTGATATAATAAAAACTACATGTTGTTTCCAAAATTAAATATCTGGATTCCAAATATTTAAAATAAATTGTATTTATTTTATAAGTTATATTAAATGTATTTGTAAATAAGTTGTAAATGTATTTGTCTAGCCACTATTAGAGAACTGTACAGTCCTAAAAATAAATGATTCTATTGTAATAATTTTATCAATTAAATGATGTAAATAAATGCATTTGTATAAACTTTTAAATTTGTGTTTAATATATTTATATGTCTTTTTAAAGCATTATGAAACAGAAATAATATCAAATTGCCGAAAAGTGTAAAAAAAAAATGTTAAAATTTTTTAATCAATATGTTAAGTTCATTTAGTGAGCTTCAGCTCTATATTTCCATCCTATTAACTTCAATCATATTATGCAAAATCGTGTACTGTGTAAATAATTAAGATTTAATGAATAAAGTTTAAGTATGAAGCAATTTCTGCACTTTTAAAGAAATTATTTGCAAAACAATATTATTTTCAAAAAGCTACAGTGCACAAATGTAGTGCATAACAGGAATAAGCTGACTGATCTAAAGGCTCAGACTTAAGTTGCTTGAGATCCTTTTAGAAATGTATGATACTTGCTCAACAGCTCTAATGAAGAAACAAGAAATGGAAACACAATTCAGAAAAATGATAAAAAGGACGAGAGTCTGGTTTCCTAAGAGGCTAATTACTTTCAGGCAAAGAGGAAGCAGCATTAGGAGTTCACAGTGTGACCAAAGAGAGATTATTAACAACCATGTACTACATCTCCTAATGAGAGCTGGGACGTGGTCCACCAGTGAGCCACGGCTAAGTCAGCCATAGAAAGGGACACACAGGGGCATGACCACACGTCCGGACCCAGGGATTTAGCGCTGGAGACTGGGCCTCTGGAAGCACTCGGGCCCTTTGGCATTTGCTCAGGAGGAAGTGAAAGGGAGGAGGGGGAAGAGTGGATACAGGTCAGCAGAGGCGCAGACTCACACCTGCACACAGCAGGCCAGTCTGCCCCACAGCCCCACGACGGGCGGATGTGTGCGTACGCATCTGTGAGAGCACTTATGAGTGTGCCCGTATCTTAATGGAGGTAAGGTTAGGGCTACGGGAACGGCTAGACTCTTCGACACACAGATGGTTAGTCTAAAGCTGTCTTAGGGCAACACAAGCTCCACTGAAAATACTAGAGGAAGGGTCGTTATGAGAACTAGGCCTGAGAGCTTTACAGCTAGCATTATATTGTAGCTAGAGAATTTATATGTTTTTTATTATAAACTTTTGACCATGTTTAATATAAACATCAATACTTCTTAATCTGGTCTGAAAAGGCTTACAGGTTTGATTTGAATTTTAATGAACAATATTTATTTATTTGTTTTATTAACAATTTCAGTCAAATCAATTCGAAATGCTTACAGCAATAAGTAAAAATCTGGCTAAAAATAGTTAAGGGCTGTGTCAAAAACTGTTTTTCACTAAATAAACAAAATAATGTGTATACAGATATTTATTTAGTGTGTACGAATATTTGGTAACACTTATAACTACAATAAGGTCTCACTTTTTAACATGAATTTATTTATTAACTAAAAATTAACAATGAGAAATTCATTTGTTACAGTATTTATTAATCTTTGTTAATGTTAGTTAATAAAAATACAGCTGTTCATTGTTAACTAATGCTGACAAATACACGTTATTTTAATAATGTATTAGAAAATGTTGAAATTAACATTGTTCATTCTTAGTTCATGTTCGCTAAAGTAGTTAACTAATGTTACCTAATAAAACCTTGTTGTAAAATGTTTTTTTAATTTGCACAAATGTATCAATTAATTATCTACATAATGTTTTATATCTAAAACATTTTAGTAAGACAATTTCATGCAATTTAAATAAAAATAATAAAATTTGGATGATAATGCACACAAACTGTTGAATTAAATTTTTGATTAAATATATTGATTAAAATGGAGTGTTTTGTCTGATTCTTACAAATGAATCAAGCTAAAAAGCTCCAAAAGCATTACGAAATAATCCTCGAGTGACAAAACAAATAGACTTAAATAAAATAATTATAAAATAATATCAAAAAATAGGATTTTAAAAGTATTCCAACCCATTCCCACCATATATATATATATATATATATATATATATATATATATATATATATATATATATATATATATATATATATATATATATATATATATATATATATATATAAATAATGTTCTTTTCTATTCTGGTTCTATAAAATTGGTCAGACCTGCTGAGACTGTAATTTGGTTACAAATCTGCACAACGTTCAAGCATTTTTTTTTTTTTTTTTATTTCTTCATAATACGAATATGTTGTTTTTTGGGTTTTTTTAAGGCTCTTAAGTATGGCAGTCCTTGAGGTTGGATCAACTAAGGATTGAGGTTGGATCAACTAAATAGTCAAGGACAATGCACAAGAACAGCCAAGAGGGCGACTACTTGAGAATACAATAATACAATGTATAATTTATTGGCCAATGTCACTGCATTTCAACATGATTGTGCTGTTTGACTTCACCACAGCTTTATCCTTGAGCACACTTTAAAAGCACAGGATGTTTTGTCTTCCAATAACCTAACCCAACCCCAAAGAGAAGCCCTCAACAAGGCATCCACGTAACATGAACTATTATTAAAATATAGCCAGAAAAGCTACAACCATCTGTACCTCGTAAAAAGGGTTGGGGTCACTCCAGTAGTGGCTCTCGGCATCCTGCAGTATACTAGTGGCGCACACATGGACGCAGTAGCTGGTCAGGTGATCGTTCAGGGCCGCCAACACATCCTGGCTTCTCTGAATGGGCAGCAGAGTTAGAGGCCTGGTGTTGGAGACATCAAAGACACAAGGCCTGGTTTAAAGCAAAAGCGGTGTAGTTTACAGGTCAAAGAGCCACTAAGTGATTAATATCAGCAAATGGCTCTTATTATTACCCGTCAATCATTCAACACCTCCTAATTCATCCCCTAATGTTTTCTCACTCCCCTTCTTTAAGAATAAGGCCACACATATGGTCTGATAGCCCTTTCTGTCGGTCTCACTCTCTTTCTGTTGCTCATTCTCGCCTATAACCTTACAAACACATAGGTGAATAGTTCTGTCAGAGCCCACCAGCTCACGTACGTCTCACTCCGGTTCTTTACAATCCAATTACAGCATTTTAGTAAATCTGACATCCGCCTGACAGGCTGTCTGGCCAGAAAACCTAGGCTTGACAAAGTGCACTATAAACCGGTGAACTTTAGCAGTGCTCACCCTCTCCAAACACTTTTCATTTTATGTACAAATGCACAGGTCAAACCCGAGCTGAGTTTTTTTTAATATAGTCTACCTATCATCCATGGAGAGATTTGGAGTTATTTATGAAATCAGGGCTACCACAATATAGAGGATCAGACTTCACTGTCATTCCTCACACCACATCCACTACAGATATACGGTACAGCTTCTACACTTGATAAATGTATACTTGGGCCAAACATTAAGATCTTAATCAGGTATTTATGCATTTGAAATGCAAATACATGCAAATTAGAAATGTTACGAATCTAGACTAATATTCTGGCTATTTGTTTTCTCGTTGTTTTTGTATTAAGCATAAACATACTACATTTCACCATATTTTCTTAAAAATGGAAATAAGAAAAATTAAATTCATAATATATTCAAAAGCAAAGTGAATACAAATAATGTATATTCTCTATTGTTATCTTGTTTTAAATATATTTATGTAGTGACAAAACAAAACAACACAAAACAAAACAGTTACAATAATGATCTATTTTTTTTTTCCCTTAATCTTACCATTAAAATGACTTTCATTGGATTAGCTCAACACATTATTAAAGTGTACATTAGCACTACCCTTGTTAGTCGAAAGTCTGGGGTCAGTAAGTTTTTTTTAAGAGGTATCTTATGTTCAGCAAGGCTGCATTTATTTTATCAAAAATACTATTTGTGAAATAATATTACAACTCAAAATTGCTTTTTTTGTTTTTTTAGTTCTAGATTAATATATTTTAAAATGTAATTTATTCATGTGATGGCATAGCTGAATTTTCAGCATTGTTTAAGAGTCACATGATCCTTTAGAAATCTGCTGATTTATTAGTGTTTAAGAATCATTTCTTTATCAATGTTTATTGTTGAATTGCTGTGTACTATTTTTGTGTGAACGCTTTTCTGGATTATTTGATTAATTCAAAGTTCAAAAGAGTATTTATTTGAGATATAAATGTATTGAGACTTTATAAATGACTTTACTGTCACCTTTGATCAATTTGAACTGAACACGTCCTTGCTACATATTAATCAGTTTAAAAAAAAATACAATCGACAAACAGGAGTGCTTTAATAAACGTGTTCAACTCACATGTCTCCGAGCTTGCTTTCATAGTGAGTGAGTGTCTGGTGAATGTAGTGACTGGAGGCCATCAGAATAGGCAGGTTCTTGAGGGGAGCTGAGGCCGGCACTTCCCCTTGCCTTTCCTCTATCCTCGTCAGTAGGAGAGATGTCACACGGCCACACACCTCCACGTAACTAGAGCACACGGGCCGCAGGGTGTCCTCTCTAAACGCCACAGCCAGAGGGAGAAAAGCATCCATCTGCTCCACAATGTCTGCACAGAACTGGAAACACAATGAATATGTGAAACCTTTTTTAAAGGTTTTTCTAATAATACTATATGATCACTAGATAATCGATACTTAAGCCTTAAAGGCACAATATGTATGATTTTTGGATTAAAATATCCAAAACCACATATTCAGTTGACTTGGGTGGTAAAATTACTCAAAAGTTATACTCGAGTATAAGTATAATACCTAAATAAAAAATTACTTACGTAAAAGTAGAAAGTCCTCCATTCAAACTTGAGTAAAAGTACAAAAGTATCCAATTTAAAACGTACTTAAGTACTGAAAGTAAAAAGTAAATATTCAAATTAACTGTAAATATCAATAACTAAGTAGATCAATTGTTTTGGGAGTGATATGCAATGTTGTATTCGAACAAATATTTGTAAGCTAGCTGTTTACAAGGCATGTTTCAATATGAAATCACTTGGCTAACAATAACATTAAAGCAACACTAAAGAAATTTTCCTCTGCGGTCCCCCTACAGGTTGTTAAGCGGCATAGTCCCTTACCACTGTCGTAAAATAATTACTTGTATTTTAGCCTACTGCAGCCTACTGTCGCACGCTGTTTATCCACTGTTTATCCAGCACTGGTTTTAGAGTGAACGTTGTCCAATTGTAATGCTTGCCGTAAAGTCAAATTTGTAGTTTTCTCATGTCTCTTTCAAACTATAGAAACGCGACCCACACTGTAAAAAATTTGGAGTAGGATTTACTTGAAAAAACCTTGCTAAACGATCTCACTCAGAAAATGCTAGTAAATTTACAAAGATTTGCCAAGTAAAAACCTAAACATATTTATCAGTAGCTTTAATTAGAAATCTTTAAGTTAAATTTACTTGGAATGTGGAATTAAGTAAACTTTACAAAAAAATAAGTAATTTTAACTCAGCTTGTAAAAGGTTGATTAATACTGATTTCCTTTGCCTTTGTATTACACTTCACTAAAACAATTATCTTGAATTTTATTAGTCATTTATAGTATGTTCTTTACTTAGATCATCTAAGTTATTTATATATACATCATGTCAGACTTTAAGCCTTATGTGAATGCAAACACCTCAATACTTGGTAGACAATACACAATGGTGGTAACATTTGATGGATCGTTTTTGTGTTTGAATGTGTCGTTTTAAGCAAAAAATTTACTCGAAATGTCACAAAATGGCAATTTACTAATACTGAAAACCAAAATCAATGATAAAACAGCTGGAAACCAGTGAAAAATGAACCTCATTAATTATTCAAGGTCCAGTGCATGATGGGAACCCCATCAGAAAAGTTGAGTAATTTTTACTTAATTTTATTGAGTTGATATTACACTTTCATTTATACTCGCTTGAAATAAGTACTGATATGGAATTTACTTAGTTTTTTAAATTCTTGCCTGAACAAACTTTTTCAAGTAAATTACATTGGGTTTTTTCACTAGTATTTACTTAACCAAAAAATCATTTTTTACAGTGCAGTCTGGCAAACTTATATAATGTGTTTCTAGCACATATAGGACCACAAAGCGAAGGCAGAAGTGCCTTTCACCCTGTTACGACTTGAAGTATTTTTACTCCATTACTTACCACCACTGCTTGTGCATTAACATCATCTCAAATGTTTCCAACAATGTTTAAATCCAGAGAAATCAGATATTTTAGCTGTGTTGAGCTATACAACTATGGTTAGTTTTCTGTCAATAAAGGTATCCAAACAGTTGCTCACCTGTCTAAAAAACCCATAATATATTGAAGCGTCTTTGGTGTTTCCATGGTTTCTACCGAAGTTAAGCCATAAATCGAGGGTAATGCGGATATAACACAATTGACAGGTAATCACAGTGCACCCACATACACACACTCACACCCCACACACACACACACACACACACACACACGCATATACGCGCACACACACACACATACACACGCATATACGCGCACACACACACACACACACGCATATACGCGCACACACACACACACACACACACACACTCAAAATCAGGTGAATAAGGTAATTCACTGTTTGTGTCCAGAGTAAAAAAAAATAAAAAATGACAGTATACTTAGTCATTTGTTAAGGACTTGTTCAAGTTACAGGATAGATCAGATTCTGATTTTGGAAACATCTTGTTTATTTATGTTTGTTGTAACTTCTAAACCTTGAATTTTAGTTATTTTTGTTATTATTTAGTTATGTCCTTTATGCTTTTTTTCCCCAAAAGCGTTTCAGAAGTTTAATAAACAAGAGACATGTTTTGAAACAATACTTAAAGCTGCTTTTCTTCTGTTACATTTTTAATTCACTATTTCACTTTTAAATTTATTCACTTTTGGTATTTTATAGCAAGACTGCAACAGGGAAATGTATTAAATCACAAGGTTCAGAAAATAATCTTTAAAAACACAGGGGGGAAAGTTGTCCTTTTTGCTAACTGTCCATTATTCAGTACATTACACAATACCATATTGTATATTTGTGTAGTTTACACTAATTTCAATATGAAGAACAAATAAGTGCCCATGCTTTTTTCAGGATATTTCTGTAACATGTAGAAACTGCTTTATGCATTTGCAAAAGCAGTAACAACTGTAAATTTAACCAACTGTAAGACACCGTTAATTTAACAGTATCTTGCTGGCAACCGTGCTGCCAGTTAATTACTGTTTTTTAATAAACGGTAGTGAACTGTAAATTTCACTAACAGTAAAAACCTGTTAATTTAACAGTAACTTGCTGGCAACCGTGCTGCCAGTTCTTTACTGTTTTTTAACGGGAAAATTTTTAACAGTGTAGTCTTGTTTTTCGAATCCTTTGTTTTCTTGATTTACTGCCGCAAGTAAAATTACCTTCTCAAGTGGCTAACAGCAAAATCAAAAAGAGCTTTATTAACAGCAATCACACAAAGTTTTCAAATTAATTGTATGCCATTTAGAAACACAAGTCACCCAGCTTTTATTAATTTGACATTATAATATGATTATAATATGAAGTGTCTTATACCAGTCTCCGAACACACACAGAGACATTATAATAACATAACATAACATTCAGGATGCTCAAATGTCTATTTACTACGATTGTTTTGCTGCATTAGCCCTCAATTTTATTTCGTCAAATAAAGTGACCTATATGAGTATTTCAGCACTTGTTTGTGAAACGGTTGTTTCATTAGAATGAAATAAGATAATGTGAATTTAAGCAGAGCCGGACAGTAACGAAGTACATTTACTTGAGTACAGTTTTGAGGGATCTGTACTTAACTCGAGTATCCTTTTTGGGGAGTAGTCATGACTTCACTCAAGTACATTTGAGAGGGAAATATTGTACTCTTTACTCCGCTACATTTCTATTCATAACCGTGAGTAGCCATTACTACTTCTAAAAAAAAAATCTCAGAAACCCTCAATTTGTTGTTTCCCTCTCAAACTTGATTGGATTGTGCTGGCACCACTGATTGGGACAGCCTATCAGCAATCACCTTCAGCTTTCCGCCAAAGTCAACTCAATGGTCAGATTTAGATAAGAGACGAAACCATGGACGAAACAATGGATGGAGACGCAGCAGGTCCATCCCGGGAATGTGCGAACCTGTGGTCCCACCTCGCCAGACTATTTCAATTTTCTGAATTTTCTGAAATTTTCTGAAATGTTAAATAAAGCAACATGGTAAAAAGATGCAAATGACCTGATTTTACTCTCATTTCCTTTTACATTCTCCAAGGTATTAACATTAACATTTTTCATAACTCCATGTAGGACGTTTCTGTACATAAATGTAAGCACTGTGTCAGTAGTAATTCAATAATTAGAAAATGTACTCTTGTACTCTTGATACTCAAATACATTTAAAAACAAGTACTTCAGTACTTTTACTTAAGTAGACATCTGACTGTAGTACTTTTACTTGAACTTGAGTAAAATGTACCAAGGGGTCTCTGTACATTTATTCAAGTAAAGATGTGTACTCTATCCGCATCTGAATTGAACTTATCAAATGTAACTGTAACGAAGTTCAAGTGCGGATGAGGAGGCAAATGTGAATGAGCGGCAACGGCCGACCGCAGCATACGAGCATAATAAAAACAGCAAAATGTCTCTGCCCTACCCTGCCCTGCCCTGCTTCATACCAGTCGCATTAATAAAACTTTAACACATTAGCTCATCCATGAACATGAGTCCCATCAGATTGCTTTCTCTCGGCTGTGGAGGTGAAGATGACAACTCCCATGATTCCAAACTCATTCAAAGCGTCATCAATAATTTGTTCTTTTTTTCACCTCTAGTGGTGAAACTTACATACTGTGCCTTTAATGTGTCCCCCACATCACAACCCAATTATTTTGCCCCTGCAAAATTCCCCATTATTAAAGACAACGAATAAAACATAATCATGTGTATAATTAATTAATCAATTTGTTTTATTATTTTATTTTGCCTGCAAATCAACCGGACAGTTTTGACAGGAAATAATAAGTGAAAGAGAGCGGTTGTCTTAGGAAATGACACAACACAACATATTGAAATACATAAACAACCTGACAGCCTTCGACACTGACAGATTCATTTCTTTTAACACTTAAGAACTTGTTTGGTGAAACTATACTGTTATCCACACTAGACAGTGCTTCTTTACCATCGTGACCATTCAGTTGAATTATTTGTAGATAGTTATTGTGGAAAAAAAAAACTTTTGTGTACTCCATCCTGTCCCTCTTAAACCCGACAAAAAAAAAACATTCAGTGCTATGCACTAAGAATTTCCTTATCGTACTACACTCAAACTTCCCTTTTTGAAGACCGAAATTGCATTTCAGCAGCTCACACAACTCTACCATATGCGAACCAACTAGCATTTATTGCAGTAGAATAACCGGATCATCCATGCCGATATGACTGTGAGAGACATTCAGGGCCATTTTTGAATTCAAATACCTGTAGTTCCCCTCCTGTGGAGCCTGGGGAGAGCAGCGCCACTTATCTCATTTTTCCACATTTGTCCTGCAGGAAACAGGGAATCGGCAATGGTATTTTCTCTTCAAAATTACGAAAGTGTGTGTGCCTGTTACATCTGCCTTGCATTGCCTAGGGAGACACCCTGCTTGAAAGAAAGACCCCTCAGGGTTATTGCCAAAAAGAGGCAGAACATACACCAAACTTCCTCCACCCATATTTCTCCAACACTTGACAAATGAAGACATCATTGTGGATCTATCCCCATCTAGCGCTTCCATTCATCCCTTTCTCCATCCCTCCTTCCAGCCGCACGTTTAATGCAGATCAGCAGTTACGGCAGCGGATCGGGCCGTGCCGAAGAGCCAGACTGTCGAATTTATATACCTATAGAAATGAGTTACGGTGGCGGGCTATTCGAGAGCAGTAAAATACACGTGTGCGTTGTATATATCTCCCTCCACTCCACCCTTTCCCCCTTCCACAGGGAGTTACCGTGTCCCAAGGCCTCTGCGAACATAGAGGAAAAAAACCCAGCACATGTTAAAAGGAAACTTTTTCCAATAGCAGGTCTATCAATCAAGCATGGACAGGCAAGAGAGAGAGGTGACTTCATACTTCTCCACTAAACTTCAGCATCTGCATTATTACACAGCCAGCCGTTCCTCTGTTCAGACACAACAGATGCAGCACGCTGCAGTTATCACCATAACAACATTTTAGTAGCAATATGTGAGATTTCACTATTCACAATACAAGCTTCAATATTGCAACAACAAAAAACACTCCTTTCTTTAAAAAGTTAATTATAACAAATTATATTTATAAAAGTTTATGACTGTATTATTATACTGTAGCTATAATAGAATAATTGTTTTTTTTCTCTATTACTATTATAATATTATAATAAACTATAATTATAAAACGTAATAAATGTAAATGCATGTAAAAACTAAGTAATTGAACAAATGGAAAGTCAGTAAAAGAAGCTTATTATAATCAATGATAATGATAATTATAAAAGACAATTAATAATTAGTAATTTATTATTATATTATTAACTATAATATTATAATTACTTTTAATATTTGTATCATTACTTAATTTGAATCATTTAATTATTTTAATAATAAAATAACTATAAATATTAAATAAAAAAAAATAAAATGATGGTATGCTGCAAGTATCTATTAATTAGATATTGCTGACAAATAAAAAGTGCCAGACAAACAAGACTAAAGAAAAATTAAATAAACTGTCCGCACACTTAAATCATTTAAGCAAATCTAATCACCAAGCTTTCGGTCAAAAGATCATCCTCAGGGTATACAGACAATAAATGTAACCATCAATTTCAAAACACATCACGGCAATCCACAGTGATTACCAACACCTGTGAAACCCAGGTAGGAGAGTTGTAGTCCAACAGTGGGAGTTGTAGTTTTTCTTTAACCTACCCAATATACTGAGTTGTCTAGATAATTTACACATTTACACTCCATAGTGAAAATCCCCAATGCAAGAAACACACATAAATACACATATACAAAAATACACACACACACACACATACAGTATATATGCATAGTGCTAGTGCTGCTTTCAACATCCCTAAAGCGCCCTAAGAGACCCGCCAAACCGGAAGCCCCTAAAGGCTTGGCAGGTCTTGAAACAATCGGCCGATCGGACAGCGAGTCGAAAACAGAGTATTGTTATTATAAGCTTAGTGGGAAGTAAGAGAGAGATGTGGGCGAGAATGCAAAGATTCGCCCCAATCCAAGGTGATGAGCACCCGAGAGGTGTCGGTGAGATTTATGGCTTTCTAAAGCCTGCTGCTCCGGTTCGGAGAACCCTTAACTAGAGCAGATCAAAGATATGGATTCCAACAGGACAGCCACCACAAGGTTATTTCTCAGCAAAGCTTTAAAACATTTAAGAGCTCAACTCTGCAGCAGGCTTCTTACACCTCTGAACAGTGCTAAATCCTTCTCCTCACACAGGGTTAAGGACGATCGTCAACGCGAGGTGGTCAATAGCTGGATCGCGGTTTCAGGTTGATAAATGGTTTGCAGAAATATTATGCAGACGGGAGGTCCGGCGACTCTGAGAGTTCGAAACAAAGCATGAATGTATGAATATGAATGGGTGAAGTATCGATCTCCGTAATCCATCTGGACTGACTACGTTCTGGCTAAGTCAGGTCTGGGCTAGCATAACGCTGCCTACTTATGGGCCGCGGTGACACGTGTCAAAAAGAAGGGGTTCTCAGACACTCAGGGTAGCAGAGAATGCAAATAAATGCACATGCTAACCTTTGAGATGAGGGCTGCTCATTCTGAAGCACTGACCTACACGTAAATGTGTCGTACAGGTTTTGAGTGTGAACAAATTTTGACACTTGTTAGTGATGTGGTTCCAGGGGTGTCGGCAGCATCAATAAAATGGTATGGAAATCAGACATGAACGCTGACTTTTTAAACTTCATGAGCTGAGGCCATGTTGTACACAAGCATCTTTTTTATGTTCGACGAAGGTTTAAAAGCAGCTTTGCATGCAGAAATGTGAAAACACTCTAAAGGAATTTACCATATTTTCCAGAAAATTCATATTATTTCCAGAAAATAAGTTTGAGGCTAATAGCATTATGTAAGTCGCTTTGGAATATGAGTCACAGAATGTTTCAGATGACTAAAAAAATGCAACTTGACGTCCAGAAAATATGGTACTTGTATATGAAGAGTTCAGATGCAAAAGCCTCTAAATGCCATTTGAAATTTTCTTCTTTAATGATGATTTTTATCAAACTTGTATATTTAAGTTCAGTAATTTCACTTAAATGACAATTAATAGGTAATCATCATTGCCATTTAAGTGAAATCACTGAACTTAAATATACAAGCTTGATAAAAATGATCATTCTAGAAGAAAATTTCAAATGGCACTTAGAGGCTTTTGCATCTGAACTCTTCATATGTACACCTTTGTTAAACAAAATTGAGGGTTGGTAAGAATCTTAAATGTGGTTTAAAGTCTCTTATGCTCACCAAGACAAAAAAAATGTAATATTGCGAAATATTATTACAATCAAAAATGAATCTTTCAGCATCATTACTCCGTTCTTCAGAGCCACACAATCATTCAGAAATAATTTTATAATATGCTGATTTGCTGCTCAAGAAACATTTCTTATTATTAACAATGTTGGATACAGTTGTGCTGCTTAAAGTGTGAGTTCACCCAAAAATTAAAATTGATTTACTCACCCTGAAGCCATACTAGGTGTGAAGCCATACAGACGAATTCAATCAGAGTTATATTAAAAAAAATGTCCTGGCTCTTCCAAGCTTCATACATTTGGTGTAAGTCGACTTGCATAGGCCGTCTGCCAGAGGCTAATTATTTTAGTCGATAAAGTTTTAAATATGGATTATTATTATTATTATTATTTCTTACACTAATCTAATCACATCACTTCAGAAGGCCTTTATTAACCCCCCAGAGTCGTGAGAAGCACTTTTATGATGGATGGATGCACTTTTATGGACTTCAAAACAGCCATTCACTGCCATTATAAAACATGGAAGAACCAGGACATTTTTTATATATATATATAAATCTGATTGTATTCGTCTAAAATAAGAATGTCATATAAACCTAGGATGACTTGAGGGTGAGTAAATCATGGGGTAATTTTCATTTTAGGGTGAACTATTCCTTTAACATTTTTGTGGAGACCGTGACACATTTTTTCACCCCCAGGAATCTTTGATGAATAGAAAGTTCTAAAGAATTGCAATGTATAATCTAAAATCAAAATGTGTGTGTGTTTTAATCATATAAGTCCCGTTAAAAAAATATGACTTTTGTCTGGTGTGGACATGAAAAAAAATACACCTGCATCCTATCCAAGCTCAGAGGCCATCCTTTGGGGCTGTGATGGCTCATCAATCTGCCTGAGCTGCAGCGAGTGGAGCTTGTCTCAGACGGGGACCTCCGTGATGAGGGATAAAATGAGGCAAGACACTGGACCACAGAGCAAACTCACAGGACCAGAGAGGCTTCTGGAGCCACAGAGCCAGACATGTCATGTCACTGTGAACCACTGGAGTATTTCAAAAGAGACTGGAAAGGTAAGGAAATATTCACAAATACCTTCCTCTATAGCTCTGTTTCAAAACCTAGTGAGCTGCCCTGATCCATACAGCCAACAAGCTTCCTTGTTCATTAGAGACTACTTGGAATACTCTACAGTTATGTGCAGAAACTCGGTGCACCGCATGTGTAGTGCTCAGTTGCTAATGATTCTATCATAAGGATATAAACAAGTCATTACCTAACTATATTTTGAGTATACTATCATTCAAAAGTTTGGGGTCAGACATTTTTTTTTTTTTTTTTTTTCAAGCACTTAATACTTTGTTTCAGGCAGGAAGCATTAGGGTATCTATCACTAAGCAAACATACACACAGATTTGTTTGTAAAAACTGCGTACAAACATTTTCATGAACAAATGATTATTCACCAAAAACGTTCGTACAAAAAATTATACTAAATATACGCAACTGAAACCATGCATACACAAAAAGCACTTACACTGTGCGGCCTTTTCACAATTATTCTTAGTTACACCCTCATGGACTTTTAGTTTGTGTCCCTCAGTCACATGTTTGTTTTCAGTTTCCCGCCACTTGTTTGTCCCATTGCATTCTAGTTTGTTTCAATGGTTACTCATCGGTTCCCTCGTTTGTAACACCTGTGTTAATCCATTTGCTATTTAGTTCTCATTTCCCAGATAGCAAACTGACATTGAATCAACGTGGAAACAGACGCGCCATTGTTCAAAACTAACGGAAAATCAACTTGAAATCAACATCGTTTCAACGTTAGGAAAGCAAACCAATTGCGTCGGTTTTCAGTTAGTTTTGAAGAATGGCACATCTGACATTGGTTCAACGTTAATTCGATGAGCAAAACAATGCCAGATCAACGTTGTTTTGAAGTCATGAGAAACGTCGTTTCCACGTCGATTCAATGTCAGTTTGCTATCTGGGTTCCTACATTACATTGCATTAATTATATCACAACACTGTTGAATGCTTGAATCTGAATGGTTGACGAACGCTCTAAGGTGTGCAATTATTTTCAGGGAAACGCACGGCTACCACATTACACTTCGCCAAATGATATCAGTTATTTCAAAGGTACAGCCTACAACAGAAAAAAAAAACCACAACAACACTAAACAAACAAATACAGTACATATAGTAAACAACAGGACAAAAACAACAATTTCACAAAGTTCTGTTTTATGATGTATGGAAAGTACATAGTCTTTCTCCCGTGCTCTCTCAGACTTGTGTGTCTGTGTGTGTGTGTGTGGGGAGGTGCGTGTGTGTATGATTCTTCATTTACTATTTAAATTACTATTAAGTTACCTTCGCCACCATCTTGGGAGAGTCTCTCTCTGGATCGTGTCTGTGGTCAACAGGGGTTATGGAGATGTTAGCAGAGCTCGATGCATGTGCGGCTTCCTCCTGCTCCAGATTCTTATTGCACACGTCATCCAAAACCACCTTCACACAGTGAGCCATCTGAGGAATGAGGTCTCTAAATGTAGCCCTCCACCCAAACTCAAGAGACACCACCTAAACACAAACACACAAATACACAAATACCATGCAAAATCTGGTTAAACTGGAATATACGTTATTTTAATGGTTACAAAACAAAACATGCATTTAAAGGGTTAGTTCACCAAAAAATGAAAATTCTGTCAGTATTTACTCACCCTCATGTTGTTCCAACCCTGTAAGACCTTCGTTCATCTTCGGAATACAAATAAAGATGTTTTTGATGAAATCTGAGAGATGGATCACTCCTCCATACTAGTCCATAGGCTTAGGGATTGAAACTTGCCGGCCTCGAAAAGTTATTAAAGACATCGTTAAAATAGTCTAAGTGACTACAGTGGCTCAATCTTAACATTATCAAGCAATGAGAACACTTTTTGTGCGCAAAAACGAACAAAAATAACGACTTTATTTCAACTATTCACTTCTTTCTCTATATGCGCCTCTAGTCAGTTAACGTAGTGTGAAAGCGTAGAGCTACGTCACACGTAGGCTCACTATTGGCCGGCGCTGGTCATGTGTATGATGTGTGTGACGTACAATAACAGAAGACTACGCTATTAAACTAGTAGCCTGACTCGAGGCAGAGAGAGAAGTAAATGAATAGTTGAAATAAAGTCGTTATTTTTGTTGTTTTTTGCGCACAAAAAGTGTTCTCGTCGTTTGATAAACTTAAGATTGAGCCACTGTAGTCACTTGGACTATTTTAACGATGTCTTTAAAAACTTTTTCGAGTCCAGCAAGTTTCAATCCCTCAAGAAGCCTATGGACTAGTATGCAGGAGTGATCCAGCTCTCAGATTTAATCAAAAATATCTTAATTCGTGTTCTAAAGATGAACGAAGGTCTTGCCGGGTTGGAACAACATGAGGGTGGGTAAATACTGACAGAATTTTCATTTCTGGGTGAACGAACCCTTTAAAGATATAATGTAGAGTACTGCTTGCCAATGCAAAATTCACCAAATCAATAATATGGTGTTCCAACTACCCAGTGTGTTCTTGGAGTTTTTAGGTTTTTTTTTTTTAAACCCTTAACCTCACGCAAGAGCAATATATATGTTGATTACAATGAAAACGCACTCACTAAAGTTCTATATTGGAGGGTTGTTTCAAAAATCATAATGGTGCAATTAAAAATAGTATTACAGTATTTGCACCAGAAGTGAATAAATAAGGGATGTGTATCACCTCTGTGCTTTGCAGAACAAGATCAGTAGCGGCTTTGTCTTCTGCTGTCGTCACCTCCATATCATCCCTGACCTTCTTCAGGACCCCTGCATGGAAAAAGCAAAAAAATACTCACAATGCATTCACAGTAAACTGTCACTGCAGCTTTACGAAAGGAAGTGAGCTCCAAATCCTCTAATTTCCAGCTCATTAAAACATTTCACGCAGGAACATCTCATATGTTCCGTCAGCATATGCATTCACGCTTTACATGGTGCCTTTGGAAAAGAAGTCAATGTGTGGGGTGCCAGGGTCAGGCCAGGCCAACATATTAAACTCCTCTGCGCAGTGACGACCTACAAACAACAATGTGATTCACCCAATAAAGCGGGGGGAAAAACTAAAAAGCGGACGCAGTAATTGCAACAGTAAGCTTTGTTAAATTCAGAGGCTTTGGAGTTGATTTGAACCCCCGATAGCTATGGCCGTATCTGGGCTAATCCATGGAAGGGTTAGAGGGAGGATAAGTGTGTGTGTGTGTGTATGCTTGTTGTGGGCAAATTAAAAGTGCATGCATCAAGGCCGCATTTTTCTAATCAGACGCTTCGGAAGTGAGACCTCGGGCGAGGCAATTTAGTTGAAGAAGAGAGAGAGCCGAGCCAGGCGAAGGAGGAGGGAAGCAGCCAGCATGTCACTTTTTGACCTTTAAGCCCATCTGATGAATTTCTGGTAATTAAGTCGTTTGATTGGCTGAATTAATGATTTGGATAACTGCCCTTTAAAGGCTGTTTACTTCTCAGTAAATCTAGCCCTTTTCTACTTGTCCTGTTTTTTAATGTAACCTTTACAGAAATTACTATACGCACCAGTCACTTTCATAGCAAAAAAAAAAAAAAAAAAAAATTAAATGAAAAGAAATTTCCGGCCTCCTCAATTTGTGCTTGTAGAAGTGTTTCTATATGCGAAAACAAAACACACACACATACGGAACAGTAAAACAATGCTGTAAAGAAAGGCGAGAAAACTCTCATTAAAATAAAGCATATGTATACAAGGTACTGCTACAGGCCAGCAGTCTGGTCTCATAAGCTGCCTGTAGAGATGTTGCTATTATACGCAGGAATTGGAGGCTTGTCGTATTTAAAGGCTCCGTCGAGCACAATATAGCTGGAGGTTTTCCGCTCCCATGGTGACAAATCATTTCACATGTCAGATTTGCAGGAGACTGTTGTCAGAAATCTTGATCGGCTGCCATTTATTTACACTATGGTGATATTCATCGGGGAAAAAACAACAACCATATATCTTGTTGACTGGCATATATCACATTCAGTCTGAGAGCAACATAAAACAGTTATCTGAATATGTTTTCACAGTTGCTGCAGGGGGACATTTGCTTACTATGAGTGTTTCGTTGATTGAGAGATCTGAAACTATGATATTTAAAGGGGTAGTTCACCCAAACAAGAAAAGTCTGTTATAATTTACTCACCCTCATTTTATTTCAAGGCTTACTTTCTTCTGTGGAACACAAAAGAAGATGTATTGAAGAACTTTTTTTTTTTATCCAATCAATTGCTTTTGAATATGTACTACCGTTCAAAAGTAGTCTCTTATGCAGAACAAGGCTGCATTTATTTGATCAAGAATACAGTAAAAATAGTAATATTGTAAAATATTATTACAATATTTATTACACTCAAAACAATGCTAGGTTGTTTGAACCCAAATTTAGGTCAAATATGGACAAACACAAATGTTGGATTAAAAATGCAATTAAAAATTTGAAATTAAATTTTGAACCCAAATTTGGGTAAAATATGGACAAACCAAAATGTTTGGGTATTTTACACAAATTTGGGTTCAAAAATTATTTTCAAATTTTAACCCAACTTCAACTTTCATTTTCAACTGTAAATTTTTAATCGCATTTTTAACACAACATCTTTTTTCATATTTGACCCAAATTTGGGTTGAAACAACCCAGCATTTTTTAGAGTGATATGGGCATATTTATTCCTGTGCTGGCAACTATGAATTTTCAGCATCATTACTCACATGTCACATGATCCTTCATAAATCATTGTAATATGCTGATTTGTAGCTGTATTAGATTTAATATATATGTATTATTGTTTATTATTATACAGTTTGATGCTTAACATTTTTGTGGAAACCGTGATAAATTTTTTATTTTTCAGGATTCTTTGATGAAAACCAAAAAAGAATAGTATTTATTTGAAATATAAATCTGTTATAAATGTCTTTACTGTCACTTTTGATCAATTTGCTGAATAAGTAGGCCTACTTATTCACTTAAAAAAAAAAAAATTCGAACTGAGTCCCAAATATTGTGCGGGAACAGTGCTTCAAAACAACAACTTCATTATAGACATTTTAACAATATCTTCTCAAAAGGACGTCATTCAGGTTTTGAATGACATTACGGTGAGTAAATGATGACAGAATTTTCCCTATTAAATCAGGATTGCTGACCTGCAACGGATGGATTTGACTCTAGTTCGCGATTGGATGTGGTAATGTTTAGCGATGGTTGTTAAAGTGTACCTTTGACACTGCAGACTGATTCTCCAGCGCAGTTAAGGAAACCCAGATGGGTTGCCAGGTCCTCCACAGTTTGTTCCAGCTCCAGTAAGGTGGAGGTCAGCTGGGTCAGGCACCTGAGCTGATGGGAGGTGAGGCAGAAGTTTCGTCCTTTTCGGGGAAGATCTGGAGCTGTAAACGGACAAAACAAAGAGTTAGTCATGCACAAAACAGCGTATTTTGTGTTGCGGTTATTTGGTGGAGCTTTTCAACCTCATTCGTTCTCTTTAGTCCTCCCATCTTAGTCAATCACAAACTTTAAGAAGTAGTTGAACTCTTTTGTGAGCACTTAACTAAAACGCAACCATATACCAAAAAAATGTACACTTCTACACAACTCTGGTTCACTTTTAAAGGGTCATTCCACCTCTGGAAAGATGAATATGTATTTAAAATGGGAAATGTATGTACTATAAATGTGAAATTATTTCTAGACTGGGAAAAGCCAGAAAATGTATTTTTGGCTTATGTGGATAAAAGACAACAACTCCCAGAATGCACTTGCTTCACTGCCGTAGGAGGCCACGCCTACAGAGTGCAGTACTTAAACAAAAGTCTAAGCTAATGATACTAGTGAGTCTCTGTGATGAGTCCTGCCCGAAAATGTGTTTCGAGATCGCCCAAAATGTCCAGGATTTGGAGAATAGAGAATTGAACGGTCGTCATTCATCATGTTTACTGTGGCGAGCAGGACGAGGCTAGGGCCATGTGGAGAACGACGCGAGGCCGGTGGCATGATTACTGATGAGCGACAGCTGTGAGACGTAAGTTACCGGTCTCGTATCTCTCACGGAGGAGCGGGAATTTTCTTAGCAATGTTAAAACGCACATCAACCGATCACTTTAGCGTTCATGTAAACACAATATTCAGATTCACCAATCAGAATGAATTCAGTTAGATTGAAACAAAAGCTGTAACTTACATGTAAACAATGCATGACGACTGCAGAAAAGCAAAAGCTGAATCCCGAACATCGACAGCCGGACATGTCCGGGAAAAAGAGGACGGTAACCCCTAAAGTTACTACTCGGCTGTCTCCACAGAACAAGAGCCTGCTTGCTTAGCTTCCAAAAAAGATGGCTGACACTATGTGTAATCCCAATCCTCCATAATGCATCCATCGGCATATTCAGTACCTTCGTCCATATTTTCAAAAAGTTTCTGACGGTGAAATCAAAAGCACTGGCACTGATCTGTGATAGGTGTGTTAGCGCATTAGGCCCAACCCCCTATGGGTGGGTTTGAAAGGGTGGGATCTAGTGCTTGTAGTCTTTATAGAAATCCCCCATCTTATACTTCCTCCTACAATGACGTAAAATGGCGATTTTTGCATCATTGTAGGAGGAAGTGAAAAAGGTAAATAGCCAATTTCTATCGCCTCAGGGGAAAATGAGAGAGTGTTGCACGACCATTCAATAGTATAACTGGGTTTCTAACAATGGAAATCTTAATACCAATGGGTGGAGTGTCCCTTTAAAACATGGCATTGTGCTAATTTTAAATGTTGTTGTTTCTTGTATGATGATGCTACTCATTTGAAAGTTACTATGGATACAAGCTCTTGCTAAATGATTAAATGCAAATACATGTAAACTACTTTAACTTCTTCAGTCAAATGGCTAAAAGAAAAAGACCATACTTCTCGACAAGCTTCAGCAGCTACATTTTGAAGATGAACTGGGTGGCTATGTTAGTCCACCAGCTTGACCAGCACCAAACCAGGATAAAAGAGTGAAGGATTGTGCATGTCCTGTATTTAGTTTGTACAAGTCAGATGCAAATAACAGATGCAGATCTTCTTTTTTAACATGTGCAGAACTATAGGGACATATTTATCAAATGAATCCATCTGTAGAATCTCATTTGATGGGTTCCTCTCTGGAGATTCCAAATGTGAAGGTTTGTCATACAGACAAGAAGCTTGAAATGTAAGCACATCAACATCAGTCCAGAAATGTTACACTACACAACAGCCTTCAATAAATGCTCTAAACCAGTCAATTTCACACATTTAGGAGTCTTTCAAAATAATCTGCCCATTGGTGAACCATCTAGCAACTATAGGCCGGAATATAATACTTTTACTCAGCAAGGATGCATTAAATTGATCAAAAAAATATTCCATTTCAAATAAATTATGTTCTTTTGAGCTTTCTATTCATCCAAAAATTCTGGAAAAAAAAATGTCACAGGTTCCACAAAAATATCAAGCAGCACAATTGTTTTTAACATCCACAATAATTAAATCTTGAGCACCAAATCAGCATAAGAATGGGCCTGTTTACACCTGGTTTCTACTGATCGGATAGCTCTGATTTGTTAAAATGGCTCCATCTACACTCTGCCACATAAATGTGTCTCTGCAAAATGAATAAAAACACGATCTTTACTTTCCTCGCTATATGCAAATTTAACAGAGTTCACGTCAACGAAAGCAACATTGTTTTTATCATCAGCTCATTTCAAGATCAAAGAACGCAATATGAGAAAAGGCGGAATTTGATGATTGCGTGTTGAGCTTCTGCGACTTATTACATGTCATAGCTGGCCTATAAGACACTCTCATATGTTTATTTAACCAGATGCATTTACAGTCTTACAGTTTTGTCTGGAATGCGTCTCAGACCACATCCTGAAGTGGCTTGACTGATCGGATAGTGTTTCGTTTTTACACCTGGTCTTTTAACAATCGGATCATAGAAAATGCATGAAGTGACCAGGTGTAAACCAGAGCCCGTCTAACGGAGAGCCTTGGCACTTCCTATTAGCCCCGTTGTGTATCATCTTGGTTGCAGTTCCATTAGAATTCCACTGGAGGTGATCACGGGTGAGAGCAGAATGAATGGGAGTCTATGGGGCTAAACGGCTAAAAGTGTCTCTTTCACCTCCTTGTCGTTAAATTAACATAGATTTTATTGTTGATTCCGCAAGTTCAATATATATTATAGGCCAAAAGTCGAATGAACGAGTACTTGTGTCCTTTTGATTTCTTACAGGTTAGGCTGTTGTTGGCCGGAACACGCTAGCATTCTGCTATTGTGTGACGTCATCACATTTTTGAACGGATTTTTAGAACAGATAAGTGAACTTAAAAATGCAATTTTCAGCTGAGTGTATTATCTTAGCCCTCCCTTTTGAATGCAACTTTCAAATTACTTGACAAAAAATTACATCCTGAGAAAAGTGGATTTATGGGGGTGAAACCCCATTGACTCCCATTCATTCTGCACTCGACCGCGAGCGCCCCCGCATGGACAGAGTCGTGTTACTGCAGCCAGTCCAGAACCCGGAAGTAACCAGCCAGTGCCAATTCTCTTCAATTAGACATTCTCTGGTGTAAACAGGCCCAGTTGATTTCTAAAGGATCATGTGAAAATCTTACCGACTCCAATCTTTTAAATGGTAGTGTATACGGTATCAACCAAAAACCTTGACCCCCAAAGTGGTCTTTTTTTTTTCATTTTAACATCATGTTTAATTTTTCATTAGGCATTTCTAAAAAAAAAAATGGAATTGTAAAAGTTGAACGTTACTTTAAGGACATTCCAAGAATATGTAACACTGGAATCCAAGATTGCACCTTTCTCAAATAAATGAAATAATAAAGAATTTGTGAATGTGCATTTGACACCGGGGGGGCTGTGAACCGTGGCCTCGCAATCTACACCGATCCCACAGAGGCCGTAAAGTTTCCTCTCGAATCTACAGTCAAACATAGCTGGGCACAAACTTTCTCCTGTAACCCGCCGATGACCCTCATCTCCAGCGTGGCTCTCCCATTTCTGCAGCTGCCAAAGCCATCACCCAGGGGATGTTCCGCATTAGGACTGAAGAATGGGCCGCGGAGAAGAGGGCTGCGGTATTTTCAGACACTTCGACAAATACTTTTGTGTGTGCTCTTAAATGACTTCCTCTGACAGAAAAGGCATTGGGGAGTGGATCAGGAAGGCATTAGCACCAGCTATGAAAGCTCCAGGAAGATTGAGTGGGAAGGCGATGGAGGGAGGGGAGAAATAAAAAGAAAGGAGCCCCAATAATTGCAACAATATCGCCTCTGGATTCTAACACCATATTGTCATTTTGTTATCATCAAGCCGAGAACATGCCAACAATCTTATTCTCTCATTTCTCTCCACTTAATCAGGCACATACAGTACATTGATCGTCCGTAAATTTGTTTTTCTCTTTTTTTTGTGTGTGTGTGTGTGTGTGTAATTTTATAATTTCGCAAACTATATAGATGCAGAAACAGACCCCATGAGGTGCGTTAAGGAGTGCCTTGGAAATCATGCATTTGTGATGTATATGTGTGTGTAGGTGTGTGCACTTTTTTTTTTTTTTTTTTCCACGGGTGAGTGTCATACCAGCATCTTGGCTCTTCATTAATGGGGTCCAGAGGGAGACTGTGAGGCAGAACTGGGAAAACGGCTACATGAATGCATGGAGATCCACTCCACTGAGATCCGCTCCCCCTCATACAAGCACATCAGCCTGTCAGTAAAATAACTCCAAACATACTGCATTATGTATAAGACCTGTGCATTAAGCGCCACATGCAGCACATGTGTACTGGGAATGACCTATACGAGTCCTATATTAGCATCTGTATCTCTTTACAACTCCAAGATTAACAATAAACATCTCAATGACATCCACCGTGATGGAATTACTGTAATAACTGCTTCATTGGCCTAGGATTTTTAAGAACTCAAATTACATAATGCACATCTTTACTGCATAATGCACAAGAGATTGCCCAATGCACTGTCAATAAAAGACAATAGTGGGTGTGCTGACAGTTATAGATAGATATGGCTTGTGGGAAGAAACAGTTGTGTTCGATGTTTTGATGCCCAGTGTTCTGCAATGCCAGTCAGAGGCCAGAAGTGCAAGAGTTGTAAACTGTGTGAGTGGAGTCTGTGATTAAAAACAAACAAGCAAAACTATCCAGACAAAAAAAATAATTTTATCATCACATTAGTGAAATTTTGTGGACAAAAAAAATGTTTCATTGTCAATAGTGTTAGTGAGTGATTAATGAAGCACAGCTCATACAGAAGCAGCTTTCTATTGGTCAACACAAAAAAAATCATTTAAACAACTTGAAACTGCTGTGAAATCTGTGTGGTTAAATTGTATTAGATTTAAATTACTAGTTTTCACTCAAAAAATAAATAAATAAATAAATAAAATACAACTGTAATGAAAATGGAAAGATACTGTATGGAAATTGATTTTAAGTTAATTTTAAATTTTGGTCTGTTCTCTTCACACAATTACATGACATTTTATATGATATAAATCTATTTAACATTCAGTAGACTTGGAATATAGCTCATTAATTGTATGGACAAACTGTATGATGCTGTTAGGGTGCATTCACACTTGTAGTTCGGTTCGCTTGGTTCTTTTTGCCCGGACTAAAAAAAAAAAAAGCAAAAACATTTACTCCTGTTAGGTAGTCTGGTTATAGCCTGGTAATACCAGACTCTGTTACTTCACTTTGCTTCGTAGACAGCGAAATGAAATTAGCAGAAGTAGGAAGTCTGACATAGTCAGGCTAGTCTGGTTAGTGTTCACAATAAAAATGGTAACACCGAACCTAAAAAAAGCAGACCTAAAGCCATAGAAATATGTTCACAACTTGATCGGTCGGCCTTTATATTCGCAACTAACTGAACATACAAAACAATGCTGTGTGATGGGCAACATCGCAACTATGACGTGAAAAAAAACAGGTATGCCATGTCCTGTTTTCATGTCTTTGGTCCATGTTAAGTTCATATTTCATTCAATATAAAATAACCTACATCATACTGTATGAAAAAAGATCAGCTTGGACATTCTGACAAACATCTTCCATTGTGTTCCCCAGATAAAAGTTGGTCACAATAGTTTGGAACAAATAAGCAATGAAAGAAACTGATCCTTTTAATAAGAGAGAATATTCTTAATAAAAACAACAGACATACTGAACAGTTCTGAAAATTATTTTTTTTTTGAAACACACAACGTATAGATTTTCCTGCACACACTGATTCCTTTCTATAGCAGAACCCTCAAAACGGCCTTTACTGTGAGAATAAAAGTTCATGTTCTATAAATTCCATGGCATTGTCTTCTTTATATTATGTTACCAAACCTGACTAGCCTATCATCCACCAAACTAGTCACCAGCCCCTTGCTCAGTCTCCATCCCTCTCAGAGGTGTCCTTGAACCCCACCCGTCCTACAACACCCCCTGCACTAACTCACACTTAGAGCGGGCATCTCACCTTTATGTTTAATGCTGCGCTGTCATTCTATCTTGTCTTTTCCTCCCACCAGCCATTGTCAGGCTATTTATTACCCCGCCATTAACGGCTTATTAGGGCCTCTCTCATAGCTAACCATTAGGAGTCTTGC
The DNA here is from genome assembly GCF_016745375.1 of Pimephales promelas. Next base: position 1,687,958 of record NW_024121987.1, read on the forward strand.
AGGAGGATGGCCCAGCCACTGAAGCCATAATGGGGGTTATTACAACACGCTGATGGGGTGGAGGTGTTGAAGGTGTTGAGAGCAGTCATACGTGTCGTTTACTGTGAAAAGAGCTGAGAGTCAGGGCCTCGCCAGGGTCGTTAAAAGGGCATCACACTCATATCAGATGTAGTAAAAGAGGGAAGACATAGACATGTGAGCACAGCGGATGAGGCAGAAATGTTTAACAGAACATCACTCAAGTGTTTGAGACAAATCAGGTAATTTAAACTAAATATAATACAATTATAATCCAAGATAGAGATGAAAAAGCTGTGTGAGTACACTATTTTCAAGAATGTAAGAGCGTTGCATACTCTTGTGAAGGATGTTGGAGCTCCAAGTGCATTGTGGGCAACGGTAACACTATACAAACCCTGTAAAACATTTTTCAGTTCAGGGGAGAGGACAAAAGACTGCAGGGTCAGACCTTGAAATGGATGATGCTTGAGCTATATCACCATTTAAAGATTTCAATAATAAAATTGAAATGTCATTCAAAAATCCTTTATCACTCATATGTCATTCTAAAGGCATACTTTTTTTTTGTAAATGCTTTAGGGGGATCTCTAAGCTGCTCCTTAAAAATAATAATAACAATAATAAAGTGAATGGGATTAGGGCCAGTCAAGCTACAACATATGATTACATTTTAAGTTTTAAAAAAAAAATAAGATAGATTTGTGTGAAGAGAAGTTGGTGACTAATTCTAAAAAGAACTATTTTCAAAATGCTTTATTGTTCCAACAAACTCATAAACCTGTCTTTGCTGGTCGCTATGCTAAAAAAAAAAAATGGTTTAAAGATATTTTAAGCTGCAAAATTCATTATTTATTCACTATTCACCCTCAAGTCACTTTAGCCTGTATGACTTTCTTTATTCTGCAGAACACAAAAGTTCCACAACAATATTCAAATGCCTTATGACTTAAGAACAAGAAAATAATTGAAATATATTTTTTCTGACAATTTCTACCTGATAAAATACTTTAGAGATTGACATCATTTTTTTAAAAACCTCCTGCACTAGCAGGACTGTCCCTGTAGACTCTCAAATGAAAGGTTCCAAATGGGAATTTCCGCATAGAAGCAGGGTTTCCCGAAAGAACCTTTCCGTGAACAGTTCTTAAAGTGTTAACAACTTTTTAAAAATCTAAAGAAAATTCTTCCACTATAAAAAATATTATTTGTGCAATGGAACGATTCACTGTATGTTGAAGGTTCATACTGTAGACGCCAATAAAGAACCTATATTTTTAGGTGTAGCAGCAACATCACAGAAAAGTTCTTCACACACTCATAGAAAAAAAAAAGTTCATTTGGGGTTCTATATATGAAGCAGGGTTCTTTACTCAATTCTAAAGAACCTTTTATGCTAAAAAAAGGTTCTATAATGAAAAGAAAGAACCCTGTTGGCTCAAAGGTTCTTTATAGGCTATTATTCATTCATATATTAAAATATTCTGCAACATTTTGTAGTTGTAATTAAATTATTATTTATTAAACTGTTGTAGTAACTTAATATCACATTTTAATCATGCTGATGTTTGGAGGAGAAATGCTGAAATGACACTCTTCGTGTGATATTGGTACATAAAATGAATGATATAAATAAATTTTCTAACCCCCATATCTTGAATTTTGTGATCATTCACATGCATTCATAAATACATTTTAGGGTCTTAATGTTTGTCAATAATATGAAATATTTAATCCAGAAAGGACAAAACAAATGATAATGAATGAACCCAAAAGGTTCCATATAGGATTTTTTTTTTCCTGGTTATTTTCCTCTTATTATTGAACCCTTATAAAGGGTTATGTATAGAACCTTTTAGGGGCTCCAAATATGTAGACCCCTTTTAAGGTTCTATATAGAACCTTTTGTTCTAAGAGTGTACAGTGCGTCACACATGGTTGTGTAGTGAGGAACAATTGATCAATAAAATTACGTGCAAAGCCATATCATTTTTCCTCTAATGTGCTAAAAAAAGCATTTTGTAAACTCTTCACATCACACTTGCTTTGACTAGAAGGGGGTGGGGGGCATTGAAAAATGGCACAAAGAAAACGAGAGAGAGTGAAGGAGAGAGAAGAAGAAGAAGAAAGAATCTTAGGGGAGGCTGGGAAATCCCCAAACAGTTGTTATTGATTCCAGTGTTTACGGGCAGATAGTTTAGTGGCGTTTACAAAACAGAACAGATGCAGCCAGTGAGCAAAAAGGTAAACAATTGCTGTGTGGCAAGTTGCCAAATCCCCGGCCTGGAGTATTAAACTCACACTGAAGTGCATTTCCCCGTTGGGTTACACTTGCTGCCACTTCATCTCCGCCATGCCTGCTCCCTCATTCCTTCTTTCATTCTCCTTCCCTCAGTCTCACACATACACACACAATCAGAGACGTGCGGTTCCAGCTCTCGCTGGCTGGCTTGTCCTGCACTGACCCTTGGGGCCGTGTTCTGCCTAGCTGGGCCATTAGTGCGGGGAATTGCATGTGTCTGACATGGCCCTAAAAGCAATTATTAAATGCTTTTCTCCAAATGATGCCCAGCCTCTTTAGGGAATGGGCAATCACGCAACAATTTAGCCACTGATTTCATTTCCTCACTCTCTCTCTGTTGATTGGCCTCTCTGGCAGAAAGGTGAGGAAAAAACTGAGAGAGGCCGATCTTAAAAAAAGAAACGGCGAACGTTCCCGTTCGTGATGTGCGACTTGACCCAGAACATTAGCCATTCAGAACGAAGCCTAATTTATCCACCAGCCACGTCAATGACGGCGGTCTCCGTCGCCTTCGAGTGACAGCGCGACAACGGCTCTGCCAAGTGTCACAGAGATCCGTATAGATGCGGATGCTCTGGGGATTAGAGTTGTTTTTATATGTGCTGGTTCATATTTCGTCCAATGTGGGAAGGAGCTGCAAGGGGGGGGGGGGGGGGGGACACGTAACTAAATGCAAATGGAAATGCAAAGATTGGTCCATCTTACAAAACAGGACGTGCGCTCAAGGTGGTGTTGTGGTTGGCCCGAACGGATCACGTGTGGAGCCCCCTGATGGCCTGAGGGAGTCTGAGTGCTGTAGCGTGCAGTGGGTTGTCTGTTGCAGCCCGTTGCTCACTGACACACACTAAACCGGCTCCGTCAATGCCAGAGGCACAGTCCAGCTGGGATGCAGGGGTTGGCCCTTCTTCTTCTTTTTTTTTCTTTTTTTTTTTTTAAAAAAAAAAGGAGGGGAGTAACTGATTTGTGAGTCCCCATTCATTGATGTTCCACAGGTAGAGGAGGTTAGTCAGATTTACTAACAAAATCAGTGGCTGGTGTATCAGAATTGGTTGACATCAAATAAACAAAACAGTGGCTGTGTCCGAAATCTCCACTCAAACCACTACTCCCCAACCCCTATGTAGGGGGCAGTGTTGGGTGTAACTAATTACTAAGTAATTAGTTACTGTAATTTAATTACTTTTCCCTTGAAAATGTAAAGTAAGGGATTACTCTTCATTTATCAGTAATTTAATTACAGTTACTTCTGATGTAATTGAGGTAAATAGCTACTGTGTATCGATCAATCCGATCTCACAGTGATTCGTATGCATTTTATGAGGTGTCTAAATGTTACGACCGCACTCGTACAAATTCGTATGAATTATTGTAAATTATGAAAAAAAGTGCGAAATGTAATGAGATCAGACATAAAAAATAGTGGGTTTAACATCAAAATATACTGTCTGATGTTAAAAAGTATGTTTTTATAATCGAACCTTCTCCTTAGTCAGTTTAAGGATAATTCATGCAATTTTATAGTATTTATTTGAAAGAATTAAAACAGATTCATGTCTATCCTTGTATTATTCAGCTGGTTGAGATTGATTTTGGATTTTGAAAGTAATTAGTAATTAAAAGTAATTAAATACTTTTTAGAGAGAGTAATTAGTACTGTAATCTAATTACACTGTTGAAGAGGTAATTAGTAACTAGTAATTAATTACTTTTTTAGAGTAACTTACCCAACACTGGTAGGGGGTAGGGAGTAGAGCACTATATAGTGAGCTCACCAGCATAATAGAAACACCACTTTCCGACACTACTCGATCGTCTCTCGGTGCCGTTGATTACGTCATTGCTGTCGCCCGTCCGCCATTTTTACGATCAGCGCAATGCATGATGGTATGTAGGGCTTGGGTTAGTGACCATCGTTTGTACAGTACTTTTCAAAATGCATTCTGGGATACATTGAGTGGACTATATAGGGTATAATAATCATCACTATACATTAGGACAGCACTACAAAATGGCGAGCTCACTATATAGTCGACTATATTCAGGGAGATTTCAGACACAGCCATTATGTCCACACTGAAGACAAAATAAAAGTATCTGCAGAACAGAACCCCCGGCCCCCCACTCCCACCCCCCAATGTATGTGTTTTTATTAATGACCTAGAAATTGAGACTCATGATGTTGTCAGATTGTATCTCTTATGCTCACTAGGGCTGCATTTATTTGATCAAAAATGAATAAAAATATTGTGAAATATTATTACAAATTAAAATAATGGGTTTCTATTTTAATATACTTTAAAATAAAATGTAATAAAACTCTAATATACTGGTTTATTATCAATGTTGTAAACAGTTAATATTTTTGTATAACCTGTGATACTTTCTTTTAAGCAGGCTTGATGAGTGTAAGAGACTTGATTCACAAACATTAAAAAAGTAATGTTTTTCAAACTTTTGACCTGTAATGTGTGTGTATATGTTGGATATATTTTGGACCTTATGTCGGACAAACAAAAAAATGTTGCCCTACAGAAAAGTGAGTAAAACAATATTGATTTTCTGTATTGATTTTCTCGGAGTCTCCTCCGAGAATGCAGCATATCAGAGAAAACTATATACTGTTTTTTTTTTTTTTTTTTTTTTTTTTTTCTGGCTGAACTGATCATGACAGAAAATATATATGTGGAATATACAATGTCTGTGAGTGTCAAATTATGTAATGTGCACATAAACTGTATGTGCAAGAACACACAAACATCAGCCAGCTCTTTCTCTTTCACACACACACACACAGACACACTCACTTCCACCTTTTCAGTTCTTTATCCTGTCTGCTACAAATCCACTGAGGTGTGATAGTAAGGGTTTAAACTCCTCATTGTTCCAGATCAGCTGACCTGTATGGTCTCCTGAGCCCAGCCCTCACCCCATTACCTCTAAGAAAAAGTCGAGGGGAAAAAAAAAGACGACATAAAGTGAGAGGGATGAAAAGCAAGGGATGGAAGAAGATGGGTACAAAGGGCTGAGACTCCCACATCTGGTGAAGGAGGGGGGGTAACAAAGTCTGTTCATCCCTTTCAGATGGAGGGGTTAAAGAAACTGGCATATCTGCGCATGAAAAGCTGTTAAATGCTTCAGTGCTTTGACAGTGTGTGATGCCAGGAGCGGCGGTGCTCCCGTGGGACAGTGCGTCAAGATTCACCCCCCCACCCACCCACCCCTACCATCACTTCTCCCAGGCGAGCTTTCCGCAAAATACGGAGAATGAATAAAGCACATTAAATAACACCAAACAAGACAAAGAAAAGAAATGCCAGGTTGTTTTGATAGCTTCAATTGAAAGCGAAACCTATATTTGTCATTTACTTAATAAAATTCAGCTATGTAGCTCAAACACAAACCCTGCATCCAACAACAACAGTCAAAGTGCTCTTTGTTTGATGTTGCATCATATTCAGATTTCATAAGACATAAGATTTCATATGGCTGGAAAACCAGCCATAAAAAAGCCAATAACCAAGTGTGTTGCTCTTAGTAACTGACTAATAGAAAAACAAGTATTTAAATCATGACTGTAACAGGGTTCGTCCACAGACATAAGGGCCAATTATTCAGCCCTGAAGTGTCTGATGCATGTAAAAATTAGAAAATTCTGGCAGGAAGGTGAATTAAATGGAAGCGAAGCCCTAATAAGTCCATTCAAAATGGACGCTGACATCTGTAAAAGGAGCTGCAAAAAGCGATTGCGGATCTGTCAGTTAAAGAGTTACTTCAGAAGTATAGCAAAAAAAAGTACAGTGAGTGAGTGATACTATCTTTAATAAATAAGAGCATTTGGCAAATGGTGCATTCAAAAATTAACAAGATACACGGAGGTAAGGAAAATGTATAGTACTAGTCTTATGTAGCAATAGATATTTGGTTATCGGCATTAAATCTGATTCACTTGGCAGATTATTCCGGACAAGAACTTCCCAGAAGCCATCTGGACACAACCACAGTAAATCCCCAAGGTTGATACATCGGCTGATATTTAGGAATTTATTATTTTTTTCTTATTGGTATCTGTGGATTTTTTTTCTGTTTGGCCACTGAGTGTTGGAAGAGGACTTTTATTTTGACAGCTCTGGGATTTTCATTCTGACAGTGCTGAGAATGCTAGCGCCTGAGCACAGACCCATAGTTTCTTCATCTGAATAAGTTTATCAGTTCTGTCCAGTAAGTTATTTTTTTTTTATGTTTTCTAAAATCGAAACATTTCAAACATTTCTCAACTGTGTGTATCCTTTTTTCCATCGCGCCTATAATCGCGCACTTTTTAATGACGTACGACTCGCATTTACTGGGGAATATCCTATTTGTCTGCTTACATGGCACACACAAATGCACGTATTCGATTCATATCCAATTTATTACCACATGAGTGAGGCCTGAATCCGATCTGAGAAAATCGGAATCCATGCGTTTTTTCCTGCTTACACGTTCACTGGTCATATCCGATCTGTGCGACATGAGAGGAAAAAATCGGATTTGGCTCAATTGAACCATGCAGTGTAAACGAGGCCTTTGTCAGGGGTTCAACCTACAGCAAGATAATGACCAACAAAACACCTTCAGGCTATGTCAGAACTACCTCAGAAGTAAAGGCTTCAAATCTTGAAATTAACAGCACATTCTCCAGACATAAACTCTATCGAGCTGGTTTGGGATGAACTGCACAGAAGGGGAATATGTGGAAACTTATGCGTCAGTGTTTAGAAAAACTTTCAGAACAATATTTGGTCAATAAGTCGATTCTCCAACTGTTTATTTGCTCTATTATTTAATTCCAAAGTACATTGAGACATTAAACTGAGTAAATTTCAGTAACAACAACTTTTGACCTGTACTGTAGCAGTCAGACAAAAAGAATTAAACTGTTTCAGTTTCTAAATCATCAATTTATCATTTCTAGCTATGTGTTGAACATGAATAGAAGGACATGAAGACACTTACCTACTGAAGACTTCCTGGACATCTTGCCTCCTTTGCTGCTGTGCATGGTGTTTTCTTTCAGTGCCGTCTCAATCTCCTTCTCCATCAAAAAGCCTAGTTCCTGTGCCACGGTGTCCAGGTAGACGTGGTTGAGAAAGGCCAGGATGTTATGTGGTTCTGCAATCCCATTAAGCACCTGTATTTCCTCTCGAAGCATTGAGCAAAGAGTTGGCGAGGCGGTTTGAAAGCCCAGAGTAAGTCTGTCAAAGCCCTTCTCGCCACCTGGGCTACAGCTCTGGCAGTTTCGGAGAACACGAAGTACAGCCTTGATCTGAAGGTGCTGGTACCAGCTGAGGACCTTTGTATCAGGGTAAAGGAATAACAGCTGCTGAAGGTAAAGGACCTTCTGAGGAACCTTAATCCCAACACCTAGTTCTCCCTCAATTTGGCTTGGTTCAGCCATCATTTGGAGTTTGCCAAGTAAGTGGTTCTTCAATGAGACACGAACATCATCCCATGCTTCCTGGACCTCCAGAGCGAGGTCGTCGCGTGGCATGGACAAGGCGGGGATTTGGAAGTGCTCTTGGGAAGATGCAGGGCAGGAAGCAGGGAAAGCCACGCCACACTGAGAAGAAATGCTCAGCAGTAACTGAAGAACGGCCTCTTCACAAGCCTCCTCTGTCTTCAGCAAGTTATGCTGTTAAAATATATGAAAGAGAGAATTCATAATTTCAAGATATAAATGTGGAATACTATTCCTAAACATGTCACAATGGTGTCTGATGGACAGATTGCATTAAGGTTCAATATGGCTTCGGTTACCATGGTTCGAAGGAAGTCCAACAGCTCTTGGTGTCCCGTAGCCACTGGTTTCAGGATGCTCAAGTTACGCTGACTGAACCACTGGAGGCATTCTACTGGACTGGGCACTCTCTCTCCAATGCAGGACTCACCAACCTTGGCCTGCAGTTCCTTAAGGTTCTGCTCAATACTAGAATCAAATAAACAAACACACACTCTCATGCGGGAGTACAAACTTCCAGTCTTGAGTGTCAGTTATGTATTTTCTAGTGCTGTCAAATCGATTAACTGCGATTAATCGCATCTAACTTAAAAGTTTTTGTATATACTGTATATTAACAAAAACGTTTATGTTAGATGTGATTAATAGATTTGACAGCACTAGTGATTTCCGCTTACTATCTTAATTACACAAAAGCAACTTATTGGAATCATAAAATAGTCATAACACAGTATGTCACAGTGTTAAAGGATTTGTCCCCCTGGCTCATTTGGGTCAGTAGTAGTTTAGATTCCTACTTGCCCTGCATACTGTTTGGAGATGCCACACAGATAACTACATAAAAATTAAATAACTAATAAATGTAAACATTTAATTTACTACTAGTTGCAAATCTAAACTTACAACTGAAAAAAAGGTAATAATTGTTCAGGTTTCTAATTTCGCAGTAATAGCTGTGAATGAGTAATGTTTAGCACCATATAGCATTGGTATACAGAAAAAGCTAGAGAAAAAATTGAAGTGTTTTTTTTTTTAAATATATTTGCAATAAGCAAGTCCTTTCAAGCTAATTTTTACTAGGGATGGGCAACGATTAATCGCGATTAATCACATCCAAAATAAAAGTTTATGTTTACATAATATATTTGTGTGTAGTTTGTATAATTAACCTGTATATATAAAAACCCACACATGCATGTATATATTTAAGAAAAATGTGTTATTAATATATCAAATATTTATATTTATATATAATATTAATTGTGAATAAATATATATACAATATATACATGCACATATTTCTTAAATATATACATGCATGTGTGGGTATTTATATATACAAATTAATTATACACACTACACACACATATATTATGTAAACACAAACTTTTATTTTGGATGCGATTAATCGCTATTAATCGTTGCCCATCCCTAATTTTCACGGTGCGCTCCCCGACGCCTCCTGGTCTTTCCAGATCACTCTCCCCTGAGTTCTAGGACTTCTAGGAGTTCTTCACTTCCCATCATCCCCATCACCACTCATCACCTTCCGTCCCTGTCTCATCCCCATCATCACTGCCACCTGTTCTCACTCAGCTCCCTTTATCTGGACCTCTCTCCTTTGTTCCCTGTGAAGTCTTGTCTCTGCCACGGCGTGCAACTCTGAGCAATCTCCTGGTAATTCCCTCGTATTCCTGGTTCCTCGATCCTAGCCTGTTTCCAAGGACTCTCTTATGAACGTTTGCTGCGTGACCTGACCCTTGCCTGGTAATGACTCTGAGTTCTGGATTTCTCCTAAGTGTTCTTTAATTAATGTTTCTGCTCTGCTCTGTTTGCTTGTGTGTTTCAATAAAATATCTGCACATGGATCCGAACGCCTCTGACTCTGCATCACACAAATAATCAGCAGCACTGCCCTTTTAGATGGGTGATAATGCGAAATTATGCGCTATTTAAATCAATCAATCATCCAACAAGTATTGAAAAAAAATATATATAAATGTATTTAATGAAAAAGACACAATGTGAAATTAATGTAGGTGTATAATTTTGCGAATGACAGGCATTTAATTTATGTTGAAATATGCTGCATTTATGGGGAGCTTTGCTGGCAAATGTAGCAATTTGAGCTGTGGCCGGTAACACTTTAGAATACGGTTCCTTTGTTAATTAATAACTACACAGGAACCAATGAGTAACACAATATTAACTACCTAGTAACTAATCAGAGTTTCTTGTTAGTTAATACAAGAAACTCTGATTAACGCACTAGTAAGTAATAGCGCACAGATGAAAGTGGTAGTTCGCTATTAACTAATCAATATCTAGTATTTTTGAATGTTTCCCAGAGAACTACTGAAAAAGTTTATTAACAATCTATTAACTACTATTAACAAAAATTAATTTGCGAACTAATAAGTAATAGCTCACAGATGAAAGTGTGGTACTTCATACTTCTATGGGAATTACTAATTATTTGGATCCGTATTCTAAAGTGAAGATCATTGGAACTAACTAGTAAAGTTTTATGATCTAGTCATGATTTGTGCAACCAGACACTAAAGTCATTCGAGCGTTTGAGATTTTTGGTGAACTTTAGTATACTTTTAGAAAATTTCTTTGGAAGTATGTAGTAACACTTGAGTCATTACTAGTTAGTTCCCATGATCTTCACTTTAGAATACGGATCCAAATAATGAGTAATTCCCATAGAAATATGAAGTACCACTTTCATCTGTGAGCTATTACTTACTAATTTGTTAATCAGAGTTTTTTTGGTAACGCTTCCTTTTACAGTCCAGTTACCCATGTAAATACTATGTACTTATTTTAGTAACTACGATTACTGGGTAATAACTAGTACTAACCCTGAACCTACCCCTAAACCTTCCCCTGTTCCATGTACTTACCTTATATTAGCCAGTACTTTGTAAGTACTGTACTGTAAAAGGAAGCATTACCATTTTTTATTTTATTTTTTTAGTTAATGGTAGTTACTAGATTGTTAATATTGTGTTACTTATTGGTTCTTGTGTAGTTATTCATTAACGAAGGAACCGTATTCTAAAGTGTCAGAATGTTGTAACTTTTTCAGTAGTTCTCTGGGAAACATTAAAAAAAAAAAGTAGTTACTGATTAGTTAATTGTGAACAACCACTTTCACTTGTACACTATTACTTACTAGTTCATTAATCAGAGTTTGTTGTTATAATAATAGTTACTAGATTGTTAATATTGTGTTACTCATTGGTTCTCGTGTAGTTATTCATTAACAAAGGTTACCCTGAGGCCTGGTTCACAAACATGCGGTTTCACACATTGGACTGTTTTAATAATTTGAGAGACACAACATTTTAATCCAGCCTGCTTTTTGTCCTGATCCTTTTCTCTCACCTTCTCCTCTCCACTTTCACTATCAATAAAATGACAAATGAACTAAATATGGACTTAATATAATCTTTGTCTGACTTGATATTGTGCATTTGATGGACTTTCAGGATTGAAATAACTTTTATACCCCCTCAAAATGTAAGAAACATTTTCAATTGATACATGTCAGCTGTCTGTTTACACCCCAGAATCCTCCAGTTACTATTCACTCTACAGCTCATATCAGCCATACCAGGCCTAATGAACACAGACATCAATATATCAGTTGTGTGTGTCTGCTGTCTGAATGTAGCAGGTCTCTCTCAACGAGACAGGATGAGCCGATCTTCTTCATAACCACACGGCATCAGCACTTCTGTCTCCTTCTGTCCATGAAAAATGAGACATGACACAAAGCCGTAAAGCCATTCAGGTATATATGCGTGCACACACACACACACTTACAAAGTGACATAAAGCACTGCTGTAAACACTACGGCAATGCACAAGTCCAGATGCCTTCGAATGGCAGCTTATTAAATTCCATTTAAACCTGACACAATTTTACTTCCTCGAAAAAAATAGAGCAAACATAAAGTGAACATAAAGGGCTGTTAATTTTAACGATACGCAGCTGAATAATGTAGAAAGCAAAGATGAAGGGCTCTTTCGTTGGTTTAAAATGCAAGGTTGCCGACAGGAATCCAACAAATGTGTCTCTTTTTGTAGTAAAAAGGAAATATGTGTGATGAGAGGACATGAAGGTGCTGACAGACCGTGCTGGAAAAGCAAATCTTCCCATTCTGTTTAATGAACAGCCTAAAGCTCGCTGTAAAAACACAAGCGCTAACAGGGAGCATAAAAATTCTGTTTTACACACTAAAGATGCTGTCGACACAGACACACAAACAAAACCACCCTTTTATAGGTGGAATTCCGCTTATAGTCATTGTGTGTTGACAAAAGCAGCCAAATTTCTATAAAAAAATGTGTGGATTTATTTCACTTTTAGTGTTTGTTTTATCAGGTTGGTATATTTTGAGCTGTTTTTTAGGAACTAGTGTATTGTGTTAATGG